>JAKTXG010000010.1:0-211977 GCA_030561385.1 Suhomyces bribrorum | reverse complement strand
CGATTGGGGGGGGGGTACTCACTGGTGTTTGAAACTATAATTTTTCATTTCTTTTTACTGGTATTATTCAATTAAATTAATTTATCATAATTATAGAAATATCTCATAAACCACCTTTCTTGTGAGATGGCTTATTTAATTGGAGTTGCTGCTACTACCGCTCCAATCCTACTGTCGCCTTCGCTCCTAGGACATGCTGGATTTCCTCCTATTTTGCAGGGTTCTCCCATATTGAATCATCACCGCCGCTTATATACAGTACAAAGACCCTTTTCCAGCAACCCAAGGATACTGAATTATGGTGAATTATAACGTAGTATTGGTGGTTCTGCCACGAACAGGTGGTTGTTTTTGCCCTTAAACATTCACAAAATTGTTGCAAAATAATTGTGTGCTATTATCTCACCTTTGTGTTTGTGGCCATTCACTACAGATGCCCTTTGAAGAAACATGCAATGGGGTTTAATCCTGCCCCCAAAACAGGGCCGAAATTGATTCCACCGCTTAGTCTTCCATGCAATTAAAAAAAAAAAAAAAAATCCGATAGCCACTAAAATTATTGAACTGCTAGACATTAAATTATTAAAGCCAACAGCGACTTAATTATTGAACTACTAGCCATTAAATTATTATTAAATATTAAACACAAACTAAATCAACTGCAACATACGCCTGACTCTACAACCCAAAGATCCCTTTATAAGCTGAAAGCTCGATAGCTCGATATTATTTCCTTTTCCTTCTGGCAAAAAAATTTTGCCAGCCTTATAAGCATGCCCTTTTCGAATTAATCCAATATAATTAGTGGGAAATTCTCCGGTCATCAAACTCCCCCCTCTCCTTTCTCTCTTGCATAGTATTATTGGCTCTGGCCAAGCCGAATCTTCTAATCAACTTCGAATAGAATAATCCGCACGCATTACACAAGGTACGGCTTCCATCTGGCCCTCTTCTCCATTCAGGAGTTTGACATGACCCACAATGCTGACAGCACAAATTACTGTTCAAACACAACCCGACATTAAGACCTCCTGGATCAGGTCTATTTTCTCCAGAGACCTGTGCATTTACTTGCAAAGAAATCACTTCTCTCTCTGAGACATTGGACTCCCGTTTTCTGCGCTTCGTTTTGGGACTAACCGGTACACTTCTGCGTCTTACTCTGTTTCTGGGTTTTCTGGAGTCCCACATCTTCTTGAATTCACCTAGGTGTTTTGCCATCTGGTTGATTTCGCCTATTCTCAGTTTTAATGTATCAAGCGGAAATTGCTTCATAAACTCGGTTTGTGGTTGCGAAATTTGTTCTGATTGCAAATAATAATTTTTAAGATCTCTGACAAACGAGTCAAGAGATTCATGGAGCTCGATAAACCGGCCAACACTCTCAAGCTTAGTATTTGGATGTTTTATAGTCCGTAAATCGCTAGCAGAAACGGACCTGGAGTTGATATCAGTCCCATTGGAATCGGGACTGGCACCATTAGGCTCATGGTGATTATTGATGACATTAACTCCAGTCACACCATTATTGATGCCATTATGGATGCCATTATTGATGATAGCACTATTATAGGTAGGCTGGATTGGTGGGTTTTGAGGGTGAGCGACTAGAGTTCGAGGAACTGCTTCAAATATATGAATACTAGGAAGAGAACCAAAAAGTTCAGATATAGATGGTAATCGCTCTTGGTACCCATTAGCCAAATCATTAATAGACATTTTTCTTTAATTTTTAGCCAAAGAAGATTTTTCCTGGTTATAAACAGTAACTTATAAGATATGCTTATAAGTGGTGGGGTTACTATAACCAGATGACGGGATTGCTGCGACATACATAAACTAGCAGAACACAAATGTAGCCCCATTTTTTTTTTGCAATTATTGGTTATTTATGAAAGAAATAAACACCCAAACCCACTCAAAACTACCCACACCATTAATGCCCCAATTTTTACTCCCTCTTGCCATACACAAGTTATTATGGATTGGTTAAGTGTGTGGTATTCACTAACACATCGTCCTCATAAGTCGCACCACTATCGAAGAAGTGAAGGATATTCGGTGGTTAGAATGCCATTTGAGGAAATAAAGATATGCCTGGTGTTGGAGCTACGATTTTGGGGTTTTGGGATTTATTTTTGTGTGGCTTTGTGGATTGAATCAGAATCTTGGCCATAATTGCTCTAGAACCCTTATAAGCAGATTGGGTAAGTATTGGGAGTGGGAATAATAGTTACAGTTATGCTTTTATGCACTTTATTAGGTCGTTTCAAGCTCATGTCGTCGTTTTTGCTTGTAATTGCTTATTTCTTCTTCTTCTTTTGGGATCTCTTGGACTGCACTACTACTGTTCCATCACGTACTTCGTCAGGTTCATTTTTGAATTTCTCCTGGCTATCCAAAAAGAACATGAGGTCTCGCACCTGTTCTGATAATCCGTCCTTCTCGTCATTGAGAGCCTTTATATCCCCCCTGAGCTTTTCATTCGTATCCTGTAAATAATCGATTTTCTTGGATAATGCATTATTCAAAGAATTCGCCTGGTTAAGCTCGGTAGATATCTTATCAAGTTTAACATCTTTATTTTCGATTTTTTTCTCAAGAGAAGGTACAACATCAGACAATTTAGAGCATTGTAGAGTCAATTCTTTGACTTTTGCTTCCAAATCACCCAAACGACCTCCACTGGATATGTTAGACCCTTTTCTTGATTTGGGGACGTCTCTTTCCTGTAATAAGGACTCGTAATATTCTCGTTGACTAGCAAGTTGACTGATTAATAGCTGTGAATATTCAAAACCCACTTCGTCTACCTTATCAGACGAACTTTTCTGGCCCTGTTTTTCTGGCAATTCCACCAATTTCCCATCGGACTCATTGGTGACTAATCTATGTACATAATTATCCCCAGCATAATCCCAAACTCGGGAGGTGTCAATTTCCATGGCAAAGCAGTGACCGGTATTGATGAAATGCTTTAAAGAATGCTGCTCTGGAGAATAGCGTCCACATCCTACATTACCACAAACCAAGCAGATCCAAAGACCCGAATTAGTAGAACATTCCATGCAATGTTCAGAGGTGTCCAGTTCCTCGGGAATGGATGATGTCAAAGATAGCTGGGGTCTTCTTTGCATGCTAAACAGTGACAATCTCCGAGCAGATCTCCTGACTTGTTGGTTGGAAAAATTATTGGAATATCGACAAATGGGGCACGAATCGTCTCTCCATTTGGATAAACACTGGCAATGGAAGGTATGCTGGCAAGGGATGGTCAAAAGACCGGTAATTTCCGAGTCCATGCGCTCTAAACACACCGGACAGGTAGGTAATTCGATCAAAGTATTAGTGGAACTGGTAGGGACGGATTTAGGTTGAGGAGTAAAGGGATCGAGCAACAAATAGGGGATAAGCGAGTTGGAATCACCCACATCCTCTCGATTATAGTCCATTTTAACCGATTTTACATACACAATGTGGCATTTTTCTGGTTCCATAGAATTGAACGGTTTCCCATCATATTGGTATTGAAATTCGGCAGCATTGACAATATCACGGAATTTGATAAGCACCAAGAATCGGTTAGGCTTTTCACTCTTGAGGATCCTCAAATGGGATATATTTTTCATATTATTTTCCCCTAGAAACCCCAATAAATCAGTGGCTGTGAAATAAGTAGGAACCGCCAATATCGACACCATAGTTCCATCAATATCATCACTGGTAAGCAGCGGAGGGGAATCCGACTCCTCCTCAAACTCCCGGAATAGCCGGATCACTCCATTCCCCAACAGCTGGGCTTTAATCGGTTCGATGGGCTCTTTGGGATCTATACTCATGGGTTGCAGGGTGGAGATGGGAGTAACTTCGATATTTGAGTATCTGTAATCGGAAAAAGTGGCAGGGTCTTCTGAATTGGTTATGTCTATGGAAATGTGATAGGCATCAGTTCCTATCATGGTTATTTAGCCGGTGGTAGTCAGGCAAGTGAAGAAGTGTAGTATCAAACTAGCCAGTTTGGAGGTCACGTGTATAGGGCGTTGATAAATTGATACCAGCTTGAAGTCAGCTACGAAACAGTGCATCGGAGACCATACATGGAATGTGCTACGCACTACGACTGCCAAAACTCTCGTAAATTGGCTTGCATGGGGCCGTTTATTGACCTAAACCATGTGTATTACGTAAGCAATTACTAATATAGGGCTATACTCCAGGGTCCCCTAAAACCACCCAAACTGACCTTTATCTTGGTAGTTCAAGTATGGCGATCAGCCATAGTATATAAAAAAATATATATTTATTGTCTATGTTTTCTTGTTGCTAATTTAGTAGTTGTTTGGTGAGTTAAAGTCCCCATTTGGCCTTATCGAAATCGTCCAAACTGGCCAAAATATCACCATTTTCACCCAAAATCTCTCTTTCCTTGCCTTCCAAAACAGAAACCAAGCCATGGTGGGGAATCCAGATAACAGGAGCGTTGGCGGCTCTGCCAGATTGCACACCAACGACCCCATCTTCAAAAATCAATACTTCCAGCATTTTAATTAAGTCTAAACCATTTTCTGCCCGAACATCATTAAGACTTTTTAAACATACTTCCCAGATATCAGGCGCAGGCTTTCCCTTGCCCTTAGGAATTCTGGGATCGTCACCAGTAATTACATGCTTATCGAAGAGATCAAAGCCGTGGGCCAAGTGCCCCACCTTTAAATGGTAGGCATCACGACGGGAACTGGTTCCAAGGGCAATGGGCACATTGTTCTGTTTCAAGTATTGAACCAATTCCAATGCCCCGGGCAAGAACCGGGCTTTTCCCCATAATGTTTGTTGCACCTCAAACAAAGACCCAGTGAATTGTTCGAGAGAAAGTGGGATCTGGTAATGGTTAATGACCCTTTGGTTGGCTTCTGGGCCCGGTCTACCTTGAAGATCAACCTTGACGTCCCATGTCAACGGTCCTTTTCCATACCGTGCAAGAACTGCGGTGATGGCTTCGGTGTAGAGGTCTTCGGTATCGATAATGGTACCATCCATGTCTACTGTTAGCTATTGAAACAAAAGAAAAGGCATATCGACAGCCGTATGCTCCCGTCGGATCATACGGGTCTCTTCAATATGGGTGCTGGTTGCACTGTGGTCACTGTGATCTCATTCACCGGCCTGATCCGACCAAAGAACCTCAGGTGTTTTCGATGGCCCATTGTTACTATTGGTCGAGATTTGTACTTACCAAAAAGACATGCTTTGATCGGGCTGGAGTTAGTATTCAATGCTTCACGCAAGACGGCTTTGATTAACATACGTAGTCATTTGTAGTGGTTGAAATATCAATTGAGTTGTTCTCTTCGCACTTGGACAGATGGACTATGAAATAGTAAGCACCAAATGGATCAAAACAAGTTAAGACATTATTATTAGCTGAAGATGCTCGTGAATGGGGCAAGATCTTCAGCACGGAGATAATCAAAGGTTCTATAGTGGGGGATTTTGGTAAAATAATTAATTTACCACTACAAGTCGATATAGGTCGAAATGGAGACTTAGTTAATTGAGTTGGAATAATCTCAACTATAACTATGAAATTTCAATATAATTTCTCTTAAAATACGCCAAATACATTTTAAGCCTGCTTTGAATGTGATTTCAATTCATTTTACTATTTTGGATAACCCAAATAGGGTTGTATTGTAGTCCATAGAGATTTGAATTCATGACTTGGTGATCTCGCTAAAGGTAATATTGTATTTTGGCGAAAGATAAGAATAATCTTAGCACTATAGAATAATCAAGAAACATCTGTAATATACAGCGGAAATAATTGGATCTACAGTTTAATGATTAATAGCACAATTGAACTGTTTAATGGAAAAACATTACTGGAAACTAAAATCGACCAAAGTATAGTAAAAGTTTTTCAACATACCCAAGAGATTAATTCTAGCTTCAAGATCATTACTTGTAGCACCATACTAATCAAGGGACTTGAGTTCATGGCTCATTGACTGATTTAGCTAGTAGATAATTTCATGTAAATGACTTGTTTTACATGTTTACTCAATTGAATATGTACCAACCTTTCATCAAATAAATGATAATATTGCCAGAGTATTGTCTATCCTCTCCGAAGCTACAAAATATAATTGTTAGTTTTAATAGTGAGTAAAATAATCCGAGATCATAGAGATTTTTATCTAACGATTTACTCTCAATATACAATCTATTTAATGAAGAAATAAAAGCTAAAGTTTACAGCAAACCTTCATTTATAGCTTAGATTTATCTGTATATACAATAAGTATTAATAATAGTAGGAAATTGGGATTTAATGGCTGACACACATACACACACACACACACAATGGTGGGTACTCTCTTGAATATCATACAAGAGCACAAGATTCTAGGGCTACCAGATTTACCACCTTGATCAATTTATATTGATAGTATAATTATAGCATCAAGTAGGTGCTAAAGACATGATATGAACTGGCTAGTACTAACCAGATCAAGTCAATTCAACAGATATTGGCCATACCTAACCGAAACGAACATCTCAGGACTTTCTTACAGTCTTTTGAATACTCTGTATATTGTATAATGTATATTGTGTTTGGGCTCTACAATGGAGCATTCTTGAATAAATAAGAGATACTTTCACCATTGTGCAATCTTCTGACGGCTTCAGCCAACACAGCCGAAATGTCAATGGTGTCCAATTTTGGACAAAGCTTCAACTTCTGTTCAAAAGGAACGGTGTTGGTACAAACCACTCTGGTGAGCTTGGAGTTGTTGATGTTTTTCACGGCATTACCCGACAAAATCCCATGAGTGACCACGGCAATGACCTCCTTGGCTCCATTGTCCAACAACACCTCGGCAGCCTTGGCCAAAGTACCACAGGTGTCGGCCATGTCATCGACAATGATACAAATCTTGTCACTGACATCACCAACCAACACCATTTTGGAAACCTCGTTGGCACGGGCTCTTTCCTTATGGATCAAGGCAAAGTTCAAATCCAATCTATCTGCCAAGCCAGCAGCTCTCTTGGCACCCCCTGCATCGGGAGAAATGATGATGGCATCCTTATAGTTGATTTTTTCCTTGATATAGCGGACTTCGCTGGGCTCAGCATACAAATTGTCCACCGGCATATCAAAAAAGCCTTGGATTTGAGAAGCATGCAAATCCATGGTGATAACATGGTCACATCCAGCAGTGGTCAACATATCGGCCATTAACTTGGCGGTGATGGGAGCCCTCGACTTGTCCTTTCTGTCCTGACGAGCATATGGAAAGTTGGGCAAAATCACCGTGATTCTTCTGGCACTGGCGGTCTTACAAGCATTGATCATAATCAAAAGCTCCAACACTCGGTCGTTCACCACTTCCGAACCAATTTGACAAATGATGAAAATGTCTTCATCTCGAACAGATTCTCCAATGGAAAACTGCACTTCTCCTGTGGTATCACGTTTGATTTCGGATGGGGTGATCTTAAGTCCAAGTCTGGTGGAAACGAGTTCGGCTAATCCTCTATGGACATCGCTAGCTAAAAGCTTGATGGAGTTGGTGGACATGGTCTAACGGCTAGAATGCTGTGTTGTGCGATGGACGACTCAAAAAAGGGTGTGGTGCTAGAACAACTGGCTTTTTGGTATCACATAAGAGACTCTTTTGAGGTGGTGATGATGTCCACTGATATCCACTAAAATTTTTACAGGTTGGCCCAGCGATGCCTTGCAGGTTACACCTCCGCGGAGGTGGCCCAATTCTCCGGGGTTCACTGATTGGGCTACAACGGCGGACCAGGCAAGGTAGGGGTAACCCATGCTGTGGATGCAAGGTAGAGGGTGTCGTGGGGGAGGGGGCACCCTGCTTTGTGGCTTGAGTTCTGGCTTTTAATTGGTGTGTTGGTTACCATAAGTTATACTGGAGGGTGGGGGCTAATCTGCACTTTCCTCTGACCCGGACCCACACAACCTGTAAATATCTCCATATCAAAGTACACTATAAAGACCCACTTTGGAGGTAATGTGGTTATTCTGAGATTGTATTCGTTATTGTATATTACATATTTACTAGATTTCAGGCTGGGGCTTCTGGCCACAATGGCTGTGTAATTTTGAGGGTTGGTCGTTTTCGTCTTGTAATCATTATCGTGTATATTACATAGTTATTGTACCAGGCTTTAGCTGGTACTGTGGCCACAAAAGGTTTGTGTTGTGAAGCTGTGAGGCTGCTGTGAAGCATGCCTTTTTTTTTTTTGGTGAGTGGCACTAGTTTGATAATCACTTGTACTTGAACAGAGCTGGACTGTGAGTTTTTGGATGACTCGGGCTCGCCGACTTTTGTCTATGGGTTTATGGGCTAAAATAAATCGTCAATGTAGTCTTCGTTATTCTCGGCTTCTTCGTCTTCGTTATCACCATTTGTTTCGGGCTTCTCGTCGTCGTCGTCTTCGTCGTCGCCTTCACCTTCGCTTTCCGATTGCTGGGGCTTCTGGATCCCGTGCTTGGCAGGATCAAACTTCTTCTGGAGCTGTTCCTGTTCATCCACAAGCTTGGCGAGGTTTCTCTTCTTTTGATCCAACGAACTCTTTAACGAAGTGTAGGTGTTTTGGAACTTCATTCTCATCATCTTACTGGTTGCAGTGGCCAAGTTCTTTCTATGATACTCCACCACGTTTTCAAGTTCGGCGATTTCCTCCTCAAGAAGCTTGACATGTTGTCTTCCTTCTTTGGAGTCGTCGTCGTCGTCGTCGTCGTCGTCATCATCATCATCATCGTCATCATCGTCGTCGTCATCTTCTTCTTCTTCTTCCTCTTCTTCTTCTTCGCCTTCGCCAACCTCCGCAAGTTCTCCTTCAAGTAACGAGTCGTCTCCGTTGTTGGAAAACAACAACTCGGCACTTTCCAAGGCATCGTTATCGATATAGTCGTCGCCAGGGCCCAAGACCTTGTTCAATTCCTCTTCTAAGTGAGTTTCGATATCTTCATTCATGTCGATTTCCTGTTGTTGGTCATCCTCGGGTTCATTGGAGTATGTAGGAGTTGGAGTAGGCATGGCAGAAGGGGTGCCACTGACATTGCCGAATCTGTTCTGGGTCTTGGCCAAATCAACCAACTCAAAATGGGTTTCTTCGGCCTCGTCGTCGAGCTTGATCAACTCGTCCACCTTCAGTTCGATATCTTCCACCACGCGATGACTGGCCATCCGAGGCCGGAACCGACGGTAGACTCCCTGGTACGGCGCCGTTAACCCATCACGCAACACGAACCGTTTCTGCTTGACCTCAGAGTCCGGTGAAACCTTGTAAAGAGGATGATTATAAAGATATTCTTTGGGAACGTCGAAATCGGTGTCCATATTAAGGTCTGAAGGGTTGATGGGATGGAGAATAAGCAACATCTGGCACACATCAAACGTCTTGAAGATGTTCTTCTTGTCGATGGTCTTGTACATCTCGGTGATGGTGGGCAAATCAAGCAACCGGGCAGAATAAAGCGTTCGGTTCACATTCACCACCGCCTTCTCTCGTGTCACCCACTTGATATTGACCCCCGTCAAGTCCCCCGACTCCACCGCGTGCTGGACAAAGTCCAAGTTGGTGTCGTCCACAAACCGTACCATGATTCCCTGTTCGATCAACGGATCGTCTTCAATGTCTGGCGCCTCCGAGTCGTAGCCTTCCCCAGGAATACGTGTGGGTTTGATCCGGAACCGGGGCGTTTTCGCCGCCGCCTGGATCATGGCGTCTACCTCCGGCTTCTGTGCCGCCAAATTGATCTTGATTTTCTTGTGTTTCTTGCGGGGCTTGTCTTGTTGTTCCAGTTTGACCTTGGGCGGCTTGATCTTGAGCTTGGGCAAAGCTGGCGACGATCCGGTGGAATTGGCGCCAGTCCCACCACCAGGACTGCCCGCTGATGATGCCCCGCCATTGCCTGTGCCGCCACCAGAGCTGCCTGCCACCTTAAGCTTCAACTTGAGTGCCATGGCGCTGAAATCCTTTTTGTAATTTATTGCAATGATAAAACTTCAAAAAAAAACTATAAAAAGTTCGCGATATTCCTTCGCAAGATAGCAACCTTATTCTTATCACTTTTTCACTTACACACTCATTCTGCCACCATTACCACGGCCAAAACCCCATTCCAACTAGCTAGTCGGATTCTCCTGGTCGCCCCCATACTATTGATCGCTTTAGTTTGCCCATTTGGTCTTGTGGTTGCCGTTTATTCCTCCATTCTTTTCCCGTCATTTTTTGGTCTTTTTTTTTTTTTGCCTGGTTTTTTCACAGCCAATTTTGGTGTCAATTAGTATAATTAAATTAGTATAATTATGCCTAGATCCTCCAACATTCGCCGCCCGTCTTCGTCGCTAGAAAGGCGCTACAGCAGCAGATCCCGCCAGGGCTCCGTCTCGTCATTGGACTCGTCCGCTAGCTTCTTGGTCGAGGAAAACAACTCGGAAATGTTCTCGGGTGCTGCCTCAGAAATCATTCCTTCTTCCATCACCTCGTTGCATTACCCCCACCATTTTGGAAGCGTACGAAGCAGAAGCGACTGGCGTACCTCCACCGAGGCCTCGCCGTTCTTGGGGCCCTCGCTGGACTTGGACTTGCGCTCCGTCCGCTCTGACAATTCCACCAATTCTCATGATACCCAGGTCAACTTCAAGTTCTTTTCTCCCGATGAAATCGAAATGGCCCAAGGTGGGTCTACCTTGGAAAATGAAGACGATCCCGTCGACTACAATACAAACTGGGACTACTCCGTCGATAAGTATGGCGACTCCTACACTGCTCCTTCGTTCAACCAGAATGTCTTCCAAGACTACGGCTCCGTGGAAGAACAGGACAACCAAAACCAAAGCCAAAACCAAAATCAAAATCAAACTCGAGCCCAAGATGACGACGACGACGACAACGACAACGACGACGCTTCCTCCCGCTTCGACTACAGAAACAGAAGATCCTCCAACCTCTCCAATGCATCCAGCGCCTCCTCTGCCCAAAGCTCCACTTCCATCGTGGAAGACCAGGAATTCGCTGAAAATTACCCGGCAAAATTGGTCTACCAAAGATACTACTTGGCCGAAGAGGACTTGGTCATTGGTATTGCTGGTTACTCCCACTGTCTATGGAAAAAAATCGTCTATTACCTTCTATCCATCGTCACCTTTGGTATGGCGTACCTTGTGTTAAGGTGGTTCCCCAAGTATAGAGTTAACTTGATGGGTAACAAATGCCCCTTGGGCCGGGCTGACTGGTGCGTTATTGAAAACGAATTTGGTGAATTGCAGATCGTCACCATCAAAAAGCAAAGATTAAACGATCATCTTTCCACCTATTTGACCACCTCATCGGAATCTGAAGACGACGCCTTTGTGCCGACAAAAGAGGTCGACCCCGTAGTACCTTGGATTAATTCTTTCACCTACAGATACATCAAGTTTTTCTACAGTCCTGTCGAAGATATCTTCAGAACCAACTCTAATTGGTACAGTTCGCAATGGCTCAATCTAAAGAACACCAAGGATGGGGTCTCACAATCTACCCAGGAACAAAGATTGGATATTTTCGACGGCAACAACATGACCATTGAAGAAAAATCCATTTTGGAATTGTTGACCGACGAGATTTTGCACCCATTTTATGTGTTCCAGGTATTTTCGGTATTTTTATGGTTGGCTGACGACTATTACTACTATGCCTCGTGTATTTTTGTAATTTCCATGATCTCTATTATCAACTCGTTGATTGAAACGAAATTCACCATCAAAAGACTCAAAGAGGTTTCCAAATTTGAATGCGAAGTAAGAGTGTGGAGAAATGGTTTCTGGAAACAAATCGATTCTAATGAATTGGTCCCAGGTGATGTGTTTGAAGTGGATCCTTCCTTGAGCATTGTTCCAAGTGATGCCTTGTTAATCAATGGTGAATGTGTTATCAATGAGTCCATGTTAACCGGAGAAAGTGTGCCCGTTAGCAAGACTAGTGCAACTCAAGAAACAGTACAATTGTTACCGGAAAATTTCACAGCTCCATTGCTTGCCAAATCATTTTTGTACAATGGTACTAAGATTTTAAAAGCCAAGTCCTCCAATGATGAACCAGTGACTGCCATGACGGTGAAAACCGGGTTCAATACTACCAAGGGATCGTTGGTTAGATCGATGTTATTCCCCAAGCCTACAGGATTCAAGTTCTATGAAGATTCCTTCAAGTATATTGGGTTCATGACATTGATCGCCGCAGTAGGATTTTCCTACTCTACCTACAATTTCATTAAATTGGGGTTAGATACCAGAATCATCATCTTGAGAGCATTAGATATCATCACAATCGTAGTTCCTCCAGCTTTACCCGCAACCTTGACTATTGGTACCACTTTTGCCATCAACAGGTTGAAAAAATCTAAGATTTACTGTATTGCTCCCACCAGAGTCAATATTGGTGGAAAATTGGATGTGATGTGTTTTGATAAAACTGGGACATTGACTGAAGATGGGCTCGATATTTTGGGTGTCCATTTGGCCAAAAATGCCCAAGGAAGAAAAGAAATTGTTTTTGATGATTTGATTGAAAGCTCGGCCTCAATTCCTCGTTCTGCTACTGGGCATGATTTGAATAATGGACCATTTTTATTGGGAGGTATGTCCACATGCCATTCGCTCAGATTAATCGACAATGAATTGCTTGGTGATCCCTTAGACCATCGCATGTTTGAGTTTACAAATTTCCAATACCACGAAGAATTGGAAACTAATCAAATTAACGTTTCCGATGGAAAGGTCAAGTATACTGTTCTTAAAGAATTCGAATTTATTGCTGCTTTGAGAAGAATGTCGGTAATTGTATCCGATAATTCTACCAATTCTAATTACTTGTTTGCAAAGGGTGCACCGGAAGTCATGTTTGATATCTGCAGACCAGAAACTCTTCCTTCCAATTATGAGGAGTTACTTCACCATTATACCCATAATGGGTTTAGAGTCATTGCTTGTGCATACAGAGCCGTCAAGGAACCAGAAAGGGAGAAGGCAAGTCGAGAGTCCTACGAATCGGGCTTGACTTTCACCGGGTTTATCATCTTTGAAAACAAATTGAAACCTTCTACTACAAACACAATCAGACAGCTCAATAAGGCTCAAATTAGAACTATTATGTGTACTGGTGATAATATTCTTACTGCCATTAGTGTGGGTAAGGAATGTGAACTTATCGATCCACAAGTGCTGGGGATCTATCTTCCTGATTTTGTGCAAACCGAGGATAATCAAATGAGGTTGGAATGGCAAGAAATGAATAACTCCCTCAAAAGACTTGACCCCGATACTTTGAAAACCAATGATATCCGGAACGATGAAAAATACGTGTTGGCCATCACTGGTGATGTTTTCAGGTACTTGTTGACCGAGGTTAAGAACCCAAGAATCATCGAAAGCGTGCTTATGAAGTGTGATATCTTTGCCAGAATGTCACCAGATGAAAAACATGAATTGGTAGAACAACTACAAAAAATCGACTACACTGTTGGGTTCTGTGGAGATGGTGCCAACGATTGTGGTGCTTTGAAGGCAGCTGATGTGGGGATTTCTCTCTCTGAAGCAGAAGCTTCAGTAGCTGCTCCATTTACTTCAAGAGTGTTTGAAATCTCTTGTGTATTGGATGTTATCAAGGAAGGGAGATCAAGTCTCGTCACTAGTTTTTCATGTTTCAAATTCATGTCTTTGTATTCGGCTATCCAGTTTGTCACGGTAACTATTCTTTACAAGAGAGGAACCAATTTGGGAGACTTTCAGTTTTTATACATTGATATGTTTTTGATCTTGCCATTGGCAATTTTTATGTCGTGGTCCAAGCCATTCGACCAAATAGTTGTGAAAAGACCTACTGCCAATTTGGTTAGTCCCAAAGTGTTGATCCCATTGATCTGTCATATTGTTGTTTTGTTAATTTTCCAAGTTTTTATCTGGATTGGTGTCCAACATGAACCGTGGTACATCAGGCCAATTCCAGCAGGTGATGATGATGTTAAATCATCCGACAACACTGTTTTGTTCCTATTCAGTAACTTCCAGTATATCTTGATTGCGGTAGTTTTGAGCAGTGGACCTCCTTATAGACAGAGCATGACTAAAAATATTCCATTTATTGTGAACCTTATCGCAGCAGTATCGTTATCATTGATATTGTTTCAGATTAAGGCCAATAGCTGGTGGGCTGACTTGATGCAATTGACCAGTCTCAGTGATAAGTATTACATACTTATTGTGGTACTTGCTGTGGTCAATCTTGGGGCTATGATTTTGGGTGAAGAAAAGTACTTCGGTAAGTTGGCAGGGTTGTATAAGAGAATAGTGCACAGAAACAGCATTGGCAGAAGCAAAAAGATTTTCAAAAATTTGAGAAAGGAGTTCGTCAAGATAGAGACAGTATAACAGGGTTTAACTAATTACAAACAAAAAAAAACCCAAATAGATCTTCATATGAACTTATTAGACTAGTATAATTTTAGAATATAAAAGTAGATTGGTTATTGAATTTTCATGAACTCAGTATTTGATGAAGATTATAGAGTAATTTGATTACAAGAAGAAGGAATACTAGCAAAACATTGAGCCCAGTTAGGTGTACTGAATTGAAAAAAATAAGAAATGATTCCGCCCAGGATCGAACTGGGGACGTTCTGCGTGTTAAGCAGATGCCATAACCAACTAGACCACGCAACCATTTGTTGATAAAAATTTTCTCGATGAGTTTATATGGTGATAATATTACACAGAATCACCATACAAAATCCAACAAAAGGAATTTCGAAAGAAAGGTCTTGAGGCAAAGAAGATGATACTAATAATCTGAAGCCCCAATTACTTCAGTTACATCTTTCCTCAGCCATAATCTACCTACACCATATATATTTTAGGCCGTATATTATTAGTTTCTAATAATTTAGGTACCAAAGATCATAGATTTCGGCTTTTTGAATATTTAAATGGGTTCATTACCATATTTTTTGGCATAAAGTCCAAGGGCTTTGATGGGAAATAAGAAGCGGTAGGAAGGATATTCAATAGCACAGCTATGATTGAACACACCCTCAACACCCTCGTAATTCCATCTACCATTGGGCAATTGTTTTTTCATAAGTAACTGGACTCCTCTCTTGATTACTTCTTTCTGGGGATAATCCACTAGAAGAAGAGCAATCACTGCCCAGGCAGTCTGCACTGCTTGAGATTTTTCAGCATTAATATAAGCGTGAACTTCACATCCTTTCATCGATTCGGACCATCCCCCATCGGGTAATTGCTTGGAAGCAAGGAAATCACAGGCTTTCTTAGCAGCCACCGAATTGGCATAATTCAATCCTACCGAATCCAAGGCTTCCAAGGCAAACATAGATGCATAGGTATAGCACACACCCCAACTACCGTACCAAGACCCGTCCTCGTTCTGGGCACTTAACATGTAGTTAATGGCATCAGCGATTGCCTTCTCGATTTGTTCCGATTTATAGTCGGGGTAAGCCTTATGGAAATAGGTGATTCCCAAAACACTGGAATCAGTACATTCGACATACGGGTACTCGACCATAATATTGTTGAAGACTTCGGCGGGGTTCAATTGTTCGAGTAAAGGGGTGGCTTTAATCCGTTCATATGATGCAAACGAACCATACTCAAACCGGCCCACATTTTGAAGATTTAATAAAATATCCATCCCTTGATAGAGACTTTCGTCTTTGATTTCGTGTCTCAAATGAGTGAAAGCAGGATGGTCTCTTACCATAATAATAGCCTTGATGGCCTCTGCAGTACAGTCACTGACGGTATATCCCTGTTCCTTGGTACTGAACCCCCAGGTACCCTTTCTCTTTTCACGGTAACTACCTTCTTCACACTCATCATCGAATTGGGACCGAATCAAGTACATATAGGCATTTTCAATCGATTTTTGATACTGAGGAAGGTCAGCCAATCCTGTCATAATGAAATACTGGATCATAAATGCAGAGTCCCAAGTCTGAGATCCGTTGGTACCCATTACAATCATACCTTGAGGGCCGTGGAACAAGGCATCATTAGAACGTTCAAACACTTTTTGGAAGGTCTCACTTTCTGTGCCTTCCATGAACTGGACAGCTATGGATGCAAAGGCATGGCTGACGGGAGCAATGGTGAGATGTTGGGTGTTGAGCAATTCCTTTTTGAGAATAGCATAATTGGACTTGTTCATCCAATTGAGAACCCATTTGGGTCTATGTTTATCATAGATACTCAAGAAATAGTTGGCTATGTCAAGCAACTTGGTATGAGGATAGTACAAGTCCACCCCACAGACGGCATTTCTATTGCTTTCGAAGTTGACCGATTCGTAGGGTTGGTTGGGCAAGTAGATTTCCGATCTCAAAGCCGTAAGCAAATCATCCAAGGGACATTGGATCCGGTTGGCTTGGACAATTCCAGCTGGTAAATAAATGGCCCGAGTGTGGACCCACCATCTACCAGGGTGAATAGGCAAACTATAGGGTAAAGCCCACAATTCGGGAGGGGCAGGATTCACTCCTTCCCATTTATACAAGTTCAACACCGCCAACCAGATCTTCCCCCAATGAGGGTTCTTAGTGGCTCCTCCAAGATAATGTAATGTTTTCCTAGCCTTAACACAGACAGGATGGTCAGCAGCAAGCCCCATCAACCGAAGTCCCACATACACAATGGTAGTACCGAAACAGGTGGACTTATCCTCGGTATGAAGCCCCCATCCTCCATCCACAGGGTGGGCATTATTGACAAAAAACCGTATAAGCTCAATTCGATATGGCTCTGGTATAGGCTTTTGGGCATAGTAATGGGCAATGATATATCCAATGGTCAAGAAGATAGGTCCCTTATACTGCGACGGGAAAATCCCCGAGTGCGGGTCTTGAAGCATCTGGAAAAAATCCGCTCCTTTTTTGGCCGCTTCGAACGGTCTGTTGATACTGTTGTCTGGACTTGGTCCCTCAAAATCATCAACATCAAGTAAGTACTTGACATACTGGGGCTGTTCCGACAGGCCACTTTGGGCCTCGCTAAGGTACTCCCACTTGGTGCGGCCCAAAGGAGAAATGTTGAGCCGCCACCGCGACGGGTCGGTTCTTTCCAAGCCTATCTGCTCCGAATAAAGCATATTGTAGATGTAAAGCAATGTCCCACCAGATTTGGTTGGCGTTATACGGTTATACGAGACACCCACCAGCCGGTCACGTGACCGTTTGGTGACTGTTGAAAATCACCAACCGCATCGCGTGCGGTCGTGCGCGCAGCCCAAACTCGCGAAGACCCCATTCGAAAAAATTGTCACTATAGTGAACACCACCACTGGTACCTACCAACACACTCAAATCCATCGGGTAGGTAAGCAAACATGGGCAAAAGAAAGGCCGACGAGGCAGCCGTAAGCGAGCCCCGTGACGACGTCAAGCCTGACCACGTGGACGGTTCCGGCCAAGTGGATGGAGTCGATGAAGTTAGCCGCCAACATCCAGAACTCGAGGAACAAGAAGACGACGACGACGAAGATGATGATGAAGAAGAAGAAGACGAAGACGAACAAGAAGGCCAGCAAGACAAGCCGAAGCCCAACGGCCACTCGGGCCCTCCTACCAAGAAACAGCGGAAACAGCTCTCGGCCCAAGACATCCAAGTGGCAAGAGAAACCGCCGAACTCTTCAAGTCCAATATATTCAAGCTTCAAATCGATGAACTTATGAAAGAACTCAAGCTCAAGGATTCACACGTGGCCAAGATCGAAAAGGTGTTGCATCGGCTCCATGAGCTCATTTCCGAAATCCCATCCACCCAGAACTTGCGGTTGGATCAAGCGGAATCACTCTTCAATTCCAAAAAAGTGGTTATCCCATTTCCAGACCCCAAGCCTACCAAAGTAAACTACACCTTTGCATATCTCCCTCCCAAGGAGGTGTCATTGGTGGGATCGTTTGGATTGAAGACCGGCATTGCCAGCTCCGAAGGCCTGGCCATCGATATAGCCTTGACCATGCCCGAGGAATTGTTCCAAGCAAAAGACTACCTCAATTACCGTGCTCTTTACAAGAGAGCCTTCTACTTGGCATATTTGGCCGAGAATTTGATTCCTTTGTCCAAAAAGAATAATTTACCCGTCAAAATATCGTACCATTTCTTGAATGATGATCCTTTATGTCCTGTTTTAAAACTTGAATCCATCCATACCGGCGACCCTAAGGATTTAACTTTCCATAAAACAAAGTTCACCATAAATCTCTTGGTGGGGTTCCCTTTTGGATTCTTTGACTCCAAAAAATTATTACCCGATAAGAATTGTATTAGAGTTCAAACTGATGCTGAAGAATTACCCCCCACTCCATTATACAACGCATCCATCTTATCTTCCACTGCATATGATTATTACTTGAAATTTCTTTACACTACCAAGAAGACCACCGAAGCTTTCAAAGATGCTTGTATTTTGGGTAGATTATGGCTCCAACAACGTGGTTTAGGCTCAGCTTCCAATAAAGGTGGTTTTGGCCATTTTGAATTTGCTATTTTAATCACCGTCTTATTGAATGGTGGTGGCTTGAATGGGAATAAGATTTTATTGCATGGATTCTCTTCTTATCAATTATTTAAAGGTACCATCAAATATTTAAGTACTATGGACTTGAGTACTGATGGATACCTTTCTTTCTCGTCCCTAATTGGTGAAAATGTCCCTTCAAAGTACAATTCCAGTGGGTTTGGAGTCCCCACCATTTTCGATAAAAATACAAAATTGAATATATTATGGAAAATGACCAAATCTTCTTACCAATCATTACAAGCACATGCAAAGGAAACTTTGAGATTATTGAATGATGTTGTTTTCGATCGGTTCGATCCCATCTTGTTACAAAAATCCACATTTGATCAAATGAAATACGATATTGTTATCGATATCAATGTTCCAGAAGTGATAATCGATTCCTTTGGACCTTTGGAAAGAATCTCATTCATTAGTTTTGAGAATTATATTAAACATAAACTATTTGTCATCTTAAAGACTGCATTAAATAATCGAGTGAATTTGATCCACATACGAGATGAAAAATGCAACAGTATTTATCCATTGACAAAAAGAAAACCTTCTTCATCTGGTTCCATGTCATATATCGTTGGCCTTCAATTGAATACCGAAGAGTCGGAAAAATTGGTTACCAAAGGTCCTAGTAATGATGACCAAGAATTGGGATTGAAATTCAGATCTTTCTGGGGTTCAAAAGCTTCGTTAAGAAGATTCAAAGATGGTAATATTCAACATTGTGTGGTGTGGAATGCGTCAGACAATGAACCAATTGTAGTTACAATTGCTAAATACGCTCTCGAACATCATTTGCATCAACAAACTCAATTATCTACCGAAGTCGTCAGCTTTAATCACAGACTTGTCCCTCCATTGGTTGCTCCTCAAGGAGGAATTACTTCTTTGGGTAATTATTCCAATCTTATCAGTTCTTTTGAAGGTTTGGTGAAGATTGTAAGTAATCTCACCCTTCCATTGAAGGTGAAGTCCATACATGCAGCATCTACATCCTTGAGATACGCTTCCCTATTACAACCGGTCCCATTTGCCATGTCCAACCCTGATTTCTGGAATCAATTGATTTTGGAATTTGAATCATCTACCAGATGGCCCGATGAATTGATATCATTGGAAAAAATGAAGACTGTTTTCTTGTTGAAGATTAATGAATTACTTGGATCAGAAACCGCATATAAATCATTTATTACCAAGGATGATTCAATTCCTTTCAACACAGAAATCTGTGTGCTTAATATCCTTACTCCAGAAGGGTACGGGTTTAAAATCAAGGTATTAACTGAAAGAGACGAAGTATTATACCTTAGGGCAATTGCTAATAGTGAAAAGCAAAAGGCTTTGTTGCAAGAAGTTTATTTGAAATTCAATAAATCTTATATGGGATCAACTAAGCATTCAAGAACAATTAGTCAATTGGCTACCTATTTCAAGTTTTACTCCCCCACAGTCAGATTATTCAAACAATGGTTGGATTCGCAACTTCTTTTGCATCACTTCCCTGATGAGGTCATTGAACTTCTTGCTATGAAACCATTTGTTGATCCTGCCCCATACTCGGTACCCAACTCAGTTGAAAATGGATTTTTACAAATCTTGAACTTCTTAGCAAATTGGAATTGGAAAGAAGTCCCATTAATTTTGGATTTAGTCAAAAGCAGTGCTGATGAAGATGTGACTAATCCTCATAAGTTAAGTGATCGACTTACTATTCAATCTTATAGAGTTATTGAACTGAACTTTGAAAAGATCCGGAAAACTGATCCTTCGGGTATCAAAACACAATTTTTCATTGGCTCAAAAGATGATCCATCCGGTATATTATGGACCAATGATTTAAGTCTACCAATTGCCAGTAGACTCACTGCATTATCACGTATAGCCACCAATCTCATTAAAACCGATGGTTTAAATGACACTAACATGGACTTAATTTTCACCCCTGCTTTGAAAGATTTCGACTTTGTTATCAAGGTTAAATCTTCTAGTTTGACTGTTACTTCAGGAATTTTACCTCCAAACACCTTCAAGAATTTGATCAATGCACCAACGTCTTTCCCCGAAGATATCACTTCGCAGTATGATTTGATTCAAGCATTTGTCAAAGATTTACAGAACAAGTTTGGACACACGATTATTTTCTCCACTCGTAAATTCACTGGTTTAAATCAAGATGGCTCGAATGTTATTAGTGGTATTTTCATACCCGATACTTTAGGAAAGAAGAAGTTCAGAGCCAACATAGGTATAAACGTTAAGCCTGTGGATGAGCAAAAGGATGAGGTGGTTATTAACAAGGATGCTATTTTCAATCAAATTACTTTACTTGGTGACGATCTTATACAATCTATCAAGATTAGAAAGTAAGGTGTGTATATATGTATTAATAGACTCCCCCCCCCCTAATAAAGCTTATAACAATCAAGAAAGACCGTTTGTTATTGATCTACTTGCCAATTAAAAAATGTAGATAGTGTGATCTAACTACAAAAAGACCAAAAGTACAATTGTATAGTGAATTTAAAAAATGGACGAGTCCGGAGTCGAACCGGAGACCTTTCGCATGCTAAGCGAACGCGCTACCAACTACGCCACACGCCCTTGGAGGAAATGGTCCCTAGCAGGATCGAACTGCTGATCTTGGCGTTATTAGCACCACGCCTTAACCAACTGGGCCAAGGGACCGATTTTCTGTTGAATAATTTTTATAGTTTAACTCACCAGCTAGGTCTAGTTAAAAGCTACCTTATTTCAACACTTCAGAAACATATAACTTAAACTAATCGGTATTTATTTCCTACAATAAAAAACAAAATGGGTCCCAAGTTTTGTTTCTCCAGCTTTTGACATTAAAAGGGCCTAAAAAGGGCCCACCCCAAAAACAGTTACCCCAAAGTATCATGACTCACGTGATTGCGTTTGTTGGACCATAAGAGTGAAGTTGTCAGCTTGTTCAGAGACGTTTTACTAGTACGACTAGCCTTAGAGCATCTTTGCTGCAATCTGATTGTTTCCATCGAAATCTGTGGCCAGAACACGACTCCAGAAACCGAATATCGGGTCACTTCAGCATACAAAATTTGGGTTGTATTCATTCCTTTACACTCTTCAGTGATCGAGTAATTAGTTAGAGTTGAAGAAATAAGGCTGGTGTTCCGAGTCATCAAGTATCAACACCGGGTCATTCAATATGTCGATCAATCTCGAGTCCCATCTACGAGAATTCGGCACTCAGACATATCCTACGCTTGAACAAACGATTATCAATAATGCAAATGTGCTATATAAACGAAAAAAGTTCTTTTTGGAGGATCTTCGTCATTCATTGAAGTATATCGGATTTGTTATCCTAGGAATAATATATCTTCGGGACCTATCGATGCTTCGGCTTATGATTCGAGGGTTTTCTCATTTTTCAATATCCAATCCATACCCCACACCAAATACTCGAATCAGTATGTCAGACGAGAATAAAAAGGCAGTGACAAAATTCCTATTGTCAGGAGTACTATTGGGAAATATCTTCTGCTTTTTCACCCATTTGATCTTTGGCATTTATACAGAATCAACATCTTTTGATAATTATTTACATGGAGGAATCACCGTACAATTCATAGGAGAAAGATTGCCTTTCTCGGTGATCGAGTTGCTTTTGCTTGACCTCTTGGTGTTTGCCATTCAATTGGTGTATCATTACATCATGTGTGTGGATGATGACTCTACTATTCTCCAAGAGGAAAGACCGGCGATTCCTGTCAGTGATATAGATAAACCAAATACTGACAACGATGGATACAATGGAGGAGTGTTTTTGACAACCATAGATGTGGTTCCGCATATCAATAAAGTTCTCAAGTTCGAGAACAGGTTCCAATATACCAGTACTGGGTTTAGTATAGGGGGAGATGAGCCGAGTCATTTGCCGGGTAGTTTTGTATAATCGTCATATATATAAATAAAATAAAAGGTGAGCAGAAAGGTCGGTAGTAGTTATCCAATATTTCACTATTACATTGATGCTACAGTTAATGATTTTAAGGTTAACAAGGTGAAAATTCAATAAATCTAATTTTTTTGCAACTTTTGAAAAAAAAAAAAATATAATGACTATTAAAATTTACCATAAAGCATCAGATTACCATAACCAGTTCAATTTTTTGCGATCGAAGATCTTCCAATGCCAGACTTCTTTCATTTTGAGTCAATTTATTTCAATGAATTTATTTCAATGAATTTTCGAATTTTTTGAAATAAACAGATTAATATGGGCTTAATTCCCCCCTGAAAAACTAATACCAAAGTTGTGCAATTTACTTGCGACTTGATCTAGCACAAACCATTGTTACCCCAATTCAATTTCGTCTCTTTGGACCAATTATACCATTATCTATCACATATTTTGCCCCAAAATAATTATACCAAAATACCACCACCAATTCTCTACCACACCAAACAATCCCGTGACCACCGCGTCGACCCCCCCCCCCCCCAACCGTCTTCCCATCCTAACTGGCCCCAAATTTCCTACACTAACAACTCCAGTCAGGACGGTGTGCGCACGTGACCGCACATACAAACTTTTTCTCGATGCCATCTCAAATCTTCTCCAATATACTACACCACCATGTCCAACATCGTAGGCATCGAATACAACAGGGTCACCAACACTACATCGACCGATTTTCCCGGGCACACGACCAGCAACGATTTTGCCTGGGACATTGAAAAGTTCAAGGACACGTTTGAGATCGATATTTCATACATCACCGAAAGAAATGCCAACTTTGACTTGAAGAACATAGATACGTCTATTGCCAATGCTTTCCGGCGGATCATGATGGCGGAGGTTCCTTCAGTTGCAGCCGAAACCATATACATGTCGATGAACACCTCGGTGATACAAGATGAGGTGTTGGCCCAAAGAATCGGATTGATTCCATTGAAAGTGGATCCAGATACTCTCAGTTGGGTGGACAAAACCGTGGATGCGGCCGACAGATTCACCGAGGATAACACCATAGTGTTGTCGTTGGACGTGACTTGTACCAAGAACCCCCATGCCCCCAAGAATTCCACCGACCCTAAAGAATTATACAGAAATGCCCATATATATGCCAGAGACTTGAAATTCGAACCTCATGGCAACCAGTTGGAAAGATACAAGAATAGTCCGGTTGTTCCATGTGACCCCGACATTTTGTTGGCCAAGTTGAGACCAGGCCAAGAGATCTCCTTGAGAGCATACTGTGTTTTGGGAGTTGGTAGTGATCATGCCAAGTTTTCTCCAGTGGCCACAGCTTCCTATAGATTAATGCCAGTTATCAACATTACCCAGCCTATTGGTGGAGAGGATGCCAAGAAGTTCCAAAAATGTTTCCCATCTGGGGTCATTGATATTGATTCCAAGGGTGAAGCCTATGTCAAGGATGCTAGAAAGGATACTGTTTCCAGAGAAGTGTTGAGACACAAGGAATTCGAAGGCAAGGTCAAGTTGGGTAGAGTAAGAGACCATTTCATTTTCAACGTGGAGTCCACTGGCGCCATGTCACCAGAAGAGATCTTCTTCAAGTCTGTTAGAGTGTTGAAAAACAAGGCTGACTACTTGAGAAATTGTCCAGTTAGTCAATAAAGCTGGCCAATAGGCGAGTGAAAAAAGTAGCACTCAAAAGCAGATAACGGCTGGAGGCAAACATGTCACACGGCAACGTACCACGTGGCAACCCCAGCACTTCTGTAGCGTAATTTTTGACTCTAAGTTGGTATAGATGTATATTAAATAATGTTGCATAGATCAATGTAGGTGGTATTTTGCACCCAAAAGGGCACCCAAAAGGGCACCCAAAAGGGTAGCACCTGAGCGAGTTTTTAGCCAGCGGAGCAAAAGCAGCCATATTTGGGTCCCGTTTTAGGCTCTTATTGTGTCCCGTTTGAGCCCCTTCCGTAATGTTCACATCGGTTTCAGACACGCAGACAGATTTGTATATGGTGCATCATGTATCGAATGTTCGTCAAGTTAAGAATCATCTCAAAATGCCATGAATATGCATGGTTGACAGGCTGCATGACATTATGACAGCCATGGTGACAAATACAGCCCCACCATAAGTATGACAGGCAGCTACAAAATTCATCATTTCCCGCCTCTAACCCCTAAACAACTCCTTGGCACATACCTCGGTTAAAACCCCGATCGCCAGGCGCCGTATTTGTCAGACATTGGGTGGCTTTCTGCGTCATCACTAATCATGAGTACTGCGATGGCTGCGGATCCATGCAGGTCTTTTGGTCACCAATCATCAGATTGTCTATTGTAATCTACTTACGTGTAGAGGCTATTGTGATCCAAGTCCTTTTGGTCCTCGAGATACTAGACAATTTCGTATTAGTAATTTGCTTTTCTTTTTTTTTTTTTTTTTTTTTTTTATCCTTTGTCCCATCCACTCACCGTCGGCTTGTCTTATATAGTTTACAGCTACATTGATGCTATTTAGTTAAACCAAAACCAAAGAAGTACCCCCCTTCCCTCCCCACCAAATTACTGCCAAAAAGCCAAAAAACTTCGTTGTTTCTCGCCAGCACCCACGGCCGCCCGAACCCTCTTCTCGCCCCCAAAACCTTCGTTGACGTCCTTCCTTCACATCCTTCTCTACCAGGGTGCTTGATCTCATCGCCAGCCCTATACAGTACACGCACCCTAGTTTTTCCTCCCCCCCCTCCCCCACTGTTGACGAGCCTCTACAACTCCGACTCCTTTCATCCAGTGTCTGTCTCCTGCCTTCAGCCCCTCAACCTCCCCCCCCTCCTCCCTCCATTAGCCTCTCGAGAGGTAAGCCTATAACCATGGCGTCCTCCGAGTTCTTCAACGATCACCACAGCCCCATACTGTCCAACGAGCACTCTGCTGCCAGTAGTCCGTTTATGATCAAGCCTCCTTTGGTGACCAGTTTTGCCAACAAACAACGGTCATCGTCGATGAATTCCATCACCTCCAACCACTCGGTTCTTGCTGGCCACCATAGCCATATCTTGAGCAGCGCTCCCACCCCGAACAATGCCCGGAGCATGTCGATAGTCAGCATAGAAAGTCCTCGTAATCTGATTGTATCGATAGATGATAAGCCCATAAGGAACGAGAGTTGTTCCAGCTTGGGGATATTTGGTGCTGTTTCTGGCAGCAGCCCCAAGGTCGAGCTGTCTACGGTTGCCCGGACGTCGACGTCGCCGCCGCCGGCGGCCCCCGATTATGCCAAGTTGAAGATGTCCAGTGCTTTGTTTTCTGATGATGACTCAGAATTGGATTTGCCCATCCCGAACAGAAACATCTTAAAACCCATATATAAACTCAAGAGACTTTCCCAGGGAGAAGACTCCAAGAACCAACCGCCGGACTTGGCCCAGATCCGATCTGATTTCAAGTTCCAATTCAAAGATGGGCCTTTGGATCAAGCTTCGTCTCCTCCACCCTCTGCATACAGACATCTCCAAGACCCCACCCCTTCGCCATTGTCACTAAACACCCACGAGAAGGAATTGGCCATAAATCTACCTTCAAAGCAAGAAAAGGAAAAATCAAAACCTGACATCAAATCTTCCAAAAAACTAAAGCAAACTACTTCCATGCAAAAAATGTACTTGAAAAAATTGTATTCCAAGGAACTCCAATTCGAACTTCTTCATAATAACAACATTTCTCCTCCAGTAAGCCCGTCCATCCCTTATTCAGACACCTTTCTTCCTGATTCCGACAACACTGTGTTTGCAGTTCCTCATTTAAATCTACATCATTCCAAAAAGGGTCTCCACAACGACTCGTTATCCGAACAAAATAAAGTAATCACCAAGCTTAATCAAAAATGGAACAAATCCGTGTACGCCGAATCTGAAAAGAAAAAGGAAGACACCGGCAGTCCAACTAATCTCCTCCTCCAACAACAACAACAACAACAACAACAACAACAACAACAACATCGACCGGAAAAGCCAAAGGATTCTTCCAAACACGAATCTCGCAAACGGTCCCGAAACTGGCCCGATGATGATGATGACGACGACGACGACGACGACAACGACGAACTTGATTTCTGAATCGCCTTTCATTGGTGTTGGTCGTCCCTTTGGCCTTTTACACTGTTGGCCCATTAATATTCATAATACTTTGTGTATCCATCGTCTCGGTGCCTGTCTATGACTACTTTTAGTTCTTGGTGTGTTAATTCTGTGTATATTCGTGTAACCCTATTTAAACCCCCTGTACAATATTCAATGCAATTATAATAATACTACATCATCTCGTTCATTGTTGACTTCCTGGAAAAATGGTAGTGTTAAAATTTCTTTAGCTGAAAGTCGCTTGCTAGGATTGATTTGTAATGCTGATAATAAAAGCTCCATGATGAATTTATGGTCGTTATAATTTTCCAAATCTTGTTTGAATGATTCGTAATCACTTCCTTGTTCAAACACTGGCTTAACAAATTTGTCTCCCTTTTCATTGAATAATTTTAAACTATCTAAAATCACACTGTCTGGGGGAAGGCACCCATTATCATGTTCGTGCCTCAAGAAATCGCTCAAGGTTTTGACAAGATTACATCCATTGGAAATGGACGAATTGCTAAGGTTTATTTCGAGTCCACATCCATGTAGCTCAGCACATTTTTTCATCAAGTCACTTCCGAAAATGAATGACATTTCTAGTAAAGCATCCGTATCATCAGGTGAATTGAATAAGGGGAATTTTCGCGATAATAATGAAAATGCTATGGTACCAGCAGACCATATATCTATCTTAGTGGTTTGATTAGTACATTTAAAAAGGACTTCTGGGGCTCTGAAACCCCGAGTACCCGCTCTATTAGCTCTTCTTGGAGGCCGTTGATCTTGCTTTGGATACGCTCCTTTGATATTCTGTCTTTTGGAAAGATTTCTATCGATTAATATTTTTTCATTAGATATGCATGGACAACCGTTTGGATTTTTGGTTGGGTTAGGTTTGACTTCTTTTTCTGCCAAACCAAAATCCACCAATACTCCTCTACCTTTAAATGGATCATAAAGGAAATTGGTTGGTTTCAAGTCACGGTGCATGACACCCTTTTCATGGATGAATTCCAAGGCATGAAACATTTCCCACAAATATTTCTTGATGCCCTTTATGGGAAGATCACGATAGAAATCCCGAAAGTCTGCATGTTGGTAGTAGGGAAGGATAGCCAATACTTGATCTTGATACCTTAAAACATCCAATAATGGTGCCACATGCGAGTTTCCCGATAACATGTATAGGAGGTTAAGTTCATTATGAATTCTATTAGGAGATGAAGTGACATAAATCTGTTTTAATGCCACTAATGCATTTTTATGTTTAGGAGGTTTTATAGTTTTATTTTTCTTCAAAGGAGGAGATTTCCACACTTCAGTTGCAAGCCGTATAGTTCCAGTGACACATTCGGCTTTATAAACCGTGGAGAAAGTTCCTTCACCGATTTTATCTATAAGGCGATAGTTCATTCCCAATTCAGGGAAGATTGTTTCCAAACGACTCATATCTTCAAGTACTTCCAAGGAAACCTCATCTTCTTCATAACATTCCTCGGCAGGCTCAGGAGCCTCGGATTCGGAATGTTGTATGGTTTTATTGGCATCACCACCTCCTGACCCCGAATCACTAGAAGTAGTATTTGCCGCTGTCACTAATGATTGGTTGAGTATTCGGGAGAGATTATGGCTTCTTATAAACGGCGACTGCCGCGAAGGACCCGCGAAAATGGCCCCGGGCCCCCGCACGGTGCTGTTGGCCACGCTATCATGGTCACTTTCCTTGTGGCCTTTATCATTAAATGGATTATCTTCACTGGCAGGAGGGCTTTTTCTCTTTCGGGGGAGAACTGCGGCGGAATACAACGAATCGGCGAGATTTTTGGGGGGAACGGCGCCAAGGGTCGGCTCCATCGTCTCCAGTCCGTGGCTCATGTTGGGACGAGAATTTCGTGCTTCTGGGATGCCTGTTGTGACGGGGATGTTACTGTTGACATTGGGTAGACCACCGCGTGTTTGATGTTTGTGATCACGTGATTGATCACGCGATCAGGTCCGGGATTTCGGGGGACCAGGGCTGGAAGCTTGAAGAAGCCGAGGAATGTGCCTAGGAATGTGACAGTGGAATTAGTAAGGCGATTTAGTGGTACGGGCGTGTACTATACCAGACATCCTAGACATGTAGATAAGCATTCAGGTGCCATTTGGTAAATAGTAGTAGTAGTTGTAGTTTATAAAAGGTAAGCGCGACATTTGGTGGGATGGTGTGTCGCGATATCGCACTAGTCGACCACTGAAAAACTTTTACACCATCCTTTTTCTACCTCCACCAATGTTCCGTCCAGGTTCCACCACCTCCACCACTGTTCCCAGAACCGGGGCCGGACTTCAACAGGTCCGGTACAAGCGTAGGCTTGCGTACCCCAGATACCAGCCTCAAAACGTGCCCAAGCCCACCGGCAAAAAGGATCATTCCAGTTTTTTCCAAAGAGCTTTAAAAGGATTCTTGGGCCCCAAAAACATACGAGGAGAATACTTCCGGAACAAGTACTACTATCCTCCACAGAACCACAAGCCCAACTACATTGTGCCCAATGGACAAACTGTGATGGATCTGACTTATAAAGAAACGTTTGCTCCTAGATCATTGACGCTGCAAAATCGTAATCCGGAATTACACCCATTTCCTCAGAACAATGCTTGTAGAACGGCGTCGGTGGTCCCCGACGATCTCAAGCAAAGAATCTGTGATGATTTGAATGAAAACGGAATGCATGCCCAAGAAGCTGCTCATAAGTATGGTATTAAGGTGGCTAGAATCGAAGCTATTGTAAGATTGAACTCCATTGAAAAACAATGGAAAGAACAAGTATGTATATTGGGGGATAACTTATCTTTTTTTTTTTTTTTAATTTGGATCCAGCAACATGATGAGAATATTTATAAAAAATTCGATTAGTCTTTAAGACAACTACATGGTTACACATATATTACTGATGCAATCCAAATTATCAAAAAAAAAAAAAAAAATTGATTTTGTTTATTTTGTGAAGCATTACTAACTTTTAGAATAAAATCGAGCCTGACCTTGAGAAATTCTCTGATGTCATGTACAAGATGTTCCCTCTTTATCAACCTCCACAAGGAGCCGATAACTTGACGGAAATTCCTACTCCCCACAAGACCTTACAGCAACGTTTCTTGACCATTGCTGAATCGGAGCCCTTTGGTCCTGTGGACGCTGCCAAGATCTTGGATCTTCCAGTTGCTAAGGACACCTTGAACCAATTGACCCAGGTGCAAGCTGAAGATGGTTCCAAGGAAGCTCTTCATAAGGTCATCGTAGGTCCTCAAAGACAAGGTGAAAGAACTGCATTCAAGTTCACCTCTCGTACCAGCGGAGACGTCGGTTTCCGTTATGGTGCTTCCAGAAGAGACAGAAGAAAGGATAGAGCCATTGGTTTCGATGCCGAGGGTAGAATGGTGTATATATAAATGTAAATAGTAATGACAGCAACGAGCTACCGCCGTAGCAAGGCAAATGAGATAGTATGTAGCTCAAAGATTAAGGATATCAACATAAATGGGAATGTAAATGGGAAGGTAGCATAATCGACATAAGAACTTATTTAGTATCAACATAAAATTGAGAGAGATATTGATGCCATAATCATTATTCATTAACTATATTTGGTGCCAGCTGATTGACATATTGAATTATACCATATGTTTTATATTGAATTAAAACTCTTTATATGATAATTGACTATTGTTACTTTGGAATAAGAAACTTCACTAGGCTAGGTATGTAAAATTGGGGAATTCTGGGTCGGAAGTGTTGATTATTTCAAGGAATTATTAATTGCTGGATTTAATTACCATGATTTGACCTTAGAGTGTAGGATATTGAGAAAATAATGTAGTATTTAATGTATAATTATCCCCCTAAGATGGCGATAATCAAAGGGTAGACACTAAATACCTTATAAAGGTGGTGGTGGGTATAATTATAAATACGAATATTATTCATAATTTACACTAAAATATAGGCCTGCCCACCATCATAACTTATATATGTGGGGGTAAATATCTATCTTACCTGCTAGGTATGTGTATACTTTGTGATATTATAAATAATGGTCAAACTTTTTATATTTTATTCATGTCTCTCACATAGTTATCATTTATTTGAATACTTCCTGACTTTCACATCGGAAAGGTGGTATAATTGATTTGGGCAGAAGTGTTTGGTGCAGCTTTTGTACTCTGTCTCATAAGGATTGCTTTAATAAGAAAAGGCACTCTGGTTGTACTGGAATAGGAAAGTAGCATAAGTGTTTGCAGTACTTGGGTAAAGTTTTGTATACCAGCAAGATTTTCAAATAGACAATGAGTAGAGATCATCACGGATTCTCAAATTGGATACTACTTGAAAAATTTCCAGTTGAAGGTGGAAAGGTATAGGAATAGGAAGATCGTAAAATAAAGTAATGAACAAAACAAAAAAAATCAAAAAAAAAAAAATCGACGATAAGAAATATTTGACTAACATTAGCAACAAAACCATCAAATGTATGTGCACACTCAAGACCAGGGCCGTAAGAAAAGGTAGATACAAAAATATAAGTTAGGGTCTCATCCAGGTTGGCTGCGAAAAACACAGGGCCGACATATAGAATCAACAGGACACACTAGCACCGTTCTTTTTGGTCACACAACGCTATATTCCAATCTAACCGTATGGGTGGCCAGTAATATGTCCTTGTCATTAACAATTGTCCAATTCAAAACGACCATTAAGGAATTAATGGCATGAATAAGTAGTTTAGTCATATTTCAACCGGCTTCCCTCACTACTTTTGAGGAAGCTCTCTTGACCAAAACCGCCCCAAACAAACCCCCACACACCAAGAGAAACCACATTTGTAACATAAAACCGTGTAGCTTACACCTACGCTTGCTCTACACCCAAATATACCGAAATATACTGCAATTCACTACATTTCACTAACTGGCATCGCAGTGAAAAATTATGGTGAAAAATCCACCCTTTCAGCTCCAACTGGGCGACAAATCACCACCAAAAAGTCCAAAAAGTCCGGAAAAATCACAGCCTCCACGCCACCAAAAAGCACACCAACACCCCAGCTCCACACCACACCCCAGTACCACACCCCCACCACTATGGAAGCAGCCCATGCCCCCAGGTCCAGCCCATAACCAAAACCAACCCCAATCTCGTGACAGGCCCTGATCTCCAAAAGCTCGCGTTTTGCACCAGGCCTCGCACACGACCCGTCGACACGTCTAACCCTAAATGCCAACACTCAACTGATTTTATTCACCAACCATGTTGTTTAAGTTCTTATTGACGGTCTTGGGATTTGCGTCGTTGATTTCGGCCTCGGCGTTGACCTTCAGAGTGAAGGCCCAAGAAAAGGCCTGCTACTACATTTTCACCACTCAACCTGGTACGTCTGTCAGTTACTACTTTTCTGTCCAGTCAGGAGGATCGTTTGATATTGATTATGAGGTCAAGAACCCCCGGGGCGAGATGATTGCCAACGAGTTCAAGGCTAGACAGGGAGACTTTGTGTTCAACGCCGACATTGTTGGTGAATACGAGTTCTGTTTCTCCAACGGGATGTCGACCTACGATGACAAGATTGTTGATTTTGAAATCAAGTTCGATGAAGCCAACAGCGTGGACGAGTTCAAGGCCAAATTGCCAGGCCACCCCAACGCCATGCCCATTGCCCATGTTGAAAACATGCAACAAACCATCGAAAACATCGACAGACAGTTGGACGGCTTGTCTAGAACCTTGCTGTACTACAAGACTAGAAACAACCGGAACCAGGCCACCGTCAAGTCCACCGAGTCCAGAATCTACTACTTCTCCATCTTTGAGGTGCTATTGATGGTAGGAATGGCCTTTTTGCAAATCACCATAGTTCAATTGTTTTTCAAGGGTTCTAGAAAACAATTGGTGTGAGTTTTTGCGTCTGCTACTCATTTTATAAAATAAATCGCTTGCCGACTACTGCAAACATGCCATGGTCTGCACTGTCTGGATATCATGTCTTTGAGAGTGTGGCCAGTCTATGGTCCCTACACTAAGTTATGTTATATACTAATAGTCTCAGTGCGAGGCCCACCATAATGTATAAGGCCACAGATCAAGTAGGTGGTGTCTTCATGTGTGTAAATCTAGATTTTCTAACTACTGCAATGTAGAAAATGGTCCGAAATAATTGGGCAGTCTGATTTTGCTGCAACAATTGAACGTATGCTAGTAACGTACTTTAATATTGGATCACGAAGGACAATCGCTAATTATTCAGTAAATAGGTTTTGATAGACCAAGACCTTTTTATCTATTGAATTCTAGCATTAACATGTAACCATTAAAATTTAATTGAAGATGCTACAATTCGTATTTTTTATTTATCAATTTGCCCATTTAATATTGGTACTAATGCTTAAGACATTTCCGACAATTCGTGATTGACAATAAAATTTTTGCAACTAAGCAATTGGATGAATTTGCCAACTACTGAATTTGTTGTAATAGTAATGATTAGCCCTCCCCCAAGTCCAAATTGAAATATCTTTGTGCCCCCAGATTATTGTAATAATTAGATATTAAATATGCCAAATGGCAATACCATGGTAAATAAGATTGCCACGTATTTACTGACCAGACTGACTATATTGAGTTACAATTTTCTCGACCTAGAAAATGATACAGAGTATACACCAGCAAATCATTTATGATTTATTATATATCAAGCAATTATATATTTGTGCATATAATAGTATTTGTCTAGACTTTGTTCAATATGATAATTTATATCATTATTGAGGTCAATTCTCTAATTTGTCTTGTTCATGCTTGACAATTCTACCCTTTACACCATTCTTGAGCCTTTTTTTTTTTTTTGACCAGTTATATTTATGATTTCTTATTCTAGTATTCAAGGTAGTCCTTAGATCTAGATTCATTATACTTGTCGTATCATTACATATGTACTTCTATGTTTATCTAAATATATCGAACTGATAATATTCGCACCCATCTCACCCATCTCACCTATCTATCTCACCCATCTTTACACGGTATAACCATTACTTTCCCTCTCCAATGATCTCCAGGTCGGCTTCCCCCGATATCCCCCTAGAGGACTCGTTGGCCAGACAGTCGGATGTCACCGTGTCTACCAACATCACACCCTATGCTGAATACAAAGGGTTCTTCATGTATGTGCTAAGTGCTTTGGTGCTAGTTCTATGGACATTATGGACGCTTCTCCCGGAATGGTTCATCGAAAACCATCTTTCCATCTACTACTACCCTGACAAGTATTGGTCGGTGGCCATCCCGGCGTACTCGTTGATGTTGATGTTGTTTGTGTATATAGCGTTAGCATTGTATAATACTGAGGTCAAGACCAATGCTTTGGATGATATTCGAAACTTTATCGATGAACATTCGGCGTTTGCCGGAAGCATAGGTGAGCAATTGGACCACCAGAACAGGGTCGCTCGGGCCCTGGAATATATCCATAAGGCTCCCAGTGGGGTTTGGGATCTTCCCATCACCTTGGTGAACGAAGTGCTCTACAGTGAGTACGAACCAAAAACAAGGTAGCCACTCGGCCGGAATGGGATAAATTTTGATAGCAGCTGCTAAATAGTACCTTGTTTGCATAAAGATTTTGGTCGTAGGGCCATGATATTGTCAGGACTATAACCATAAATGGTATTGAAACGTCAGATGACACGAAAGTCCATAAATCTTGACACAAGATGCTACAGGAGAGCAAGCTAATGAGACTTGTTGGTAAAATTTGCACGGACCAATACTATTATTCGAATAGTAACCAAAAAGATAACTAATTTTGAATTTTGCGACTTTCATCGTCGAAAATTACAATTGTTGACACCCACTTGAACCGTTTGACAATTGAAGAACCATTTGTGTTGTTAAGAACTTGTTTCTGATAATTATTGGAAATTTATTAAGAAACATCGTGATTGTATAAAGCTATGGGATTCATCCATTGTTTAATTATATTACCCCATACCAAGACTCTACGGGTAACCATACGATATAATATTGTGAACAAACTCAAAACAAATTCAGAACAGGAGAGTCTCTTTGAACAGCAAAAGTGTGCTTCTGAATATTTAGCTTACTTTACAATAATCCAGCTGACAATCGCACATATATTTAAAAAGCTATTTTTCACCGATTCAGAAGGAGATGACTAAAACATGTAAATGTTCAGTATGGTGGGGTTTCGGTTGTCTGGGTTTTCAATAGACTATTCCGATAAATAACTAATTTAATTGTTAATAATGAGGATTTGGGTATGAAACAGTGAATCAACAGGTCCATCAGTTAAAACCCTTCCCACTCAATTGACCTTTTTCTTACATTCGTTTCCAAGTACCGAGGCACTATCCCGGTCATAATATTAATCTATATAATTTATATCGGCTTAATTAGCCAAGGCACCATAAATCCTGTAGCAAATGGGGCATGTCAGATTTATACTCCGTATTCTTGGGCCAATATCAGCTGTGACTCCGTATCAACCCTGGAAATCACCTCCTGCCATGTGTCTCCCAACAATCCCCGATAACTGGCCAACATCTGGCCAAACAACTGTCTCAATTCCAGGGTAGGCTGTTGGTACATAGCAATACACACAAAGAATACTGCCAAGTTCTTTTTACCCTGAGTGGTTTCCAAGCCACCAAATCCATTGACAGGGTTGGTGTTGATGATATTTAACATTCCGGTAAACCCAGTTTCCTTTTCTTCATTATCGATCAAATACAACATTTGAGAACACCACCTTTGTATGAACAGAGGGAGCTTTTGGCCCATAGAACCACACAATTCAGGGTCTCCGCTAGTCCCCATTCTTCCTAAGCAAATGGCACAATTCTCCAATACTGTTTGCTGAGTGTCAGTACTAAGTAAAACAGGAATGATGAGATCCAGCAAGTTATCAAAGTAGGGCTTTATATCGCTGGGAGCAAGTCTCAACACCACTTCTCCCAATGACCAGATGGCATTGTTGACCACAGGGTATGATTCGTAGGATCTATTATTAATTTCGTTACCAATACTTAAAACAATGGATCTCAAGTATGGCTTAACCACCGAATCACACATATATATGGCCAAATCTCCCAACAAAGCATAAGCCGATTGTCTGACATCGTTGGAATGGTCCTCCAAGCATATGAGGAGCAATTGCATAAGGGTTTGGTCGATCAAGTCCACGGCATGGGACCCAAACCCTTGGACCAAACCATCGATTAAATCCAAAGAAGTGACGATGAAATCCTTTTCTGGGGTTTCGATAGAAGGATCGGTATTAGCCTGTTGGTCCAACTCAATACAGTTGCTCATGATCTTGATCGCCCGTTGATAAATAGGAACGGCATAGGGAGCAAACAATTCTCCCAATGTGGATGCAATGGTGGCTATACATTCCAACAACGACCACAACCCGTTGTCATTATCGTCCAACTGTTCCCATTTGGTCAACAACGGAGGAATCAACTCCTTGGTATGAGGAGATTGTGACAAATGATCATAGCCAAGTTTCTCCACAAACGTCTGGATACAATCGTATAACACCGCCAAATTTTTCTTTTGGTAGATCTGGAAGCATTGAGTGAAATGCATCAACAATTGGTCGACATATGGCATCAAGGAATCGCTATATGATTCTTCTATTAAGATGGTTAATGACGAACATGCCGATTGTTGTACGATTTTTTGTTGGTCCAAAGAAGTGGCCATGAGTGCTTGGAAGGCCACATCAATGAAAGAATTGGACTGGGTAACGATCCAAGAAGACAATCGAGAAATGGTCCATGCGGTGATCTGTCTGAGTCTTGGTTGAGGGTCTTGAAGTCTTTCAATGAGGTAAGACACCAACGTGGGCAACTTATCACTGGCCAACTCGATACAACTCTTGCTGATGGCACCAAAGGCCAAAATGGAAGCTTCTCTGACCTTCCAATCTGACGATAACACTCTTTCTTGTAGTATAGGCAACGAGATCTCGAGCACTTGAACGGGCAAATTCAACGAAAGAACATCAAGTGTAGCAGCAGAGCATTTTCTTAATGTCCACAGATCCACAAGAGAGTCAGCATCGGAGTCTTCGTCGGAATCGTCGTCGGAATCGTCGTCGTTTCTATTGGAGCTCTTGGCCGAATGTTCTTTACCCTTGATATTTTTGGGCTTGATATCTTCATCTTTATCCTGGACATTGGTGAGGTCCTTAGAGTCCTCCAACTCCATCAAAAACACCTCTTCGTCCGAATACACCATGGTGCCCAATAAAATCGGCAAGATCATCTTTAATTTGGGAATAAATATGGCTCCATTGATGGTGTTTTCGGTGATGCTGGAGAGGGCCAACAAAAACTCACACGCTTCCAACGCCACCTCGTCATCATTGTCTTGCATCAAATGAAGACAATAGTTGACCACGCCGTCCAAATGGGGGAAAATGGCATCGGGAGAAGTCTCCAAAATCAATGAAAACGAAGTACATACGTTTTTCTTGACCTTGGTGGCCGAATCTTGGGCCAATTTGAATAAATTGGTGAGAAATTGGTCCTGGTACTTGGAAAACTCCTGGAGATTCAATTGAACAAACTGGTTGATACAATGGATGGCCATGGCTCGGATCACCTTGGAGTTGGGATGAACCATGAGCTTCAAGAGGTTTGCAAGCATGAAATCCACCGGCTGGTCGCTGCCGTCGTCGTACACATCACATATCACAGTCGAGGAATCTTCACAGATCTTGGCCAAAGTATTGATGGCAGCTTCTTGTGAATCGTACGACGACCCACCAGAAGCATCATGGTTGGCCAACTCCACCAACTGAGGGAGAATCGACGGCCAGTGGCGGATGCCATAGATGGAAAAGAGCGAGGTGATGACGTTCCCGGTGATATTGCGGACCAAATGGTCACTCACCATCAATCCTTTCAAGATGTTATCTAGCAAGTATTGACGATTGGGGGTAGGAGCATGGCCCTTGGCATACATGGACTTCAAAATGCTGTTTTTGAGATTGATCCCGGACCCGGCCCGGACATCCGACTTGGCTCCATCGTCCAACACCAAAAGATGGAAAAGATAGTTTTCAAATTCGGGTTGACTTTTGGCTTGATTCAACGCTTCATTGGCCCGTTTTCTCTCGTTGTTGTTGGGCGAAAGCGTGGAACTAAAGATTTGCTTGAGCTGTTCGATGGCTGCGGGGTCCGCTGTCCATGACATCGTGGGGGGTACACAAGCAACTGATCTGAATAAACGGGAGTTCTGTCTTTGGGGACTGGCTACTATACTGAGAAGAGATGGCTATTTTCCTGCATGGAGGTGAAAAATTTCCTCACTATTAACTACCAGTACTCAATGTCATGGGGGTGGTTGCTTGGAGGCACCAGAGGTGTTACGGGCATGGCGCCGGTGCTTGGGGATTGATGTTCGGATCGGCTACCGTTTGACCTAACCGCCACCTTCCTAGCTGCCGTGGTTGTGCTGCTGGTTGTAGTAATACTCCCGGGGCATCCAGGCAAATGCACTATATGCAGGTCGGTCGCTATATGCACTCTGTGTCTTATCTATGGCCCTAATTATTACTTTGAAGTTATTCATGGTTATTAATGGTTATACCTGGGTCAGCTCCATAGTTATTATTACAGTGCTGGAATATGCTGACGTAATCGCCACAGTGTTGATCAAAATTGTTTTTTTATCTCAGCATTATCTACGTTTTGTGACATGACTCGTAAATATACATATATATATATATTATGCTGGCAAAATGGTTGATGTGTTGTGGTTTTAGGAAAACGAGGTGTTTCTTGAGGATCCGTCAGTGAACATATTGTCGAGCTCGGCCAATTTCTCGGCTAGTCGATCGAATTTTCCAAGAATAGGCATAAACATCTCGTGCACCGGCTTCGATTTTCTCTTGTCCTCAACTGGAGTGTTTTTGGGGGTATTCAACCCCATCCCATTATTCAAAGAGTTGGTGCTAGTCAAGGGCGTATATTCCCCACTGCCACGAATCTCTTCATCTTCCTCATCATCAAGAAAATCATACTCGTACTCAAAATTTCCGTCCACATTGGTATGATCCACAGCTTTAGGCTCACTTCCACGCTCCAGGTGTGTGATATTCATTGTAGGCGTTTGAGGGGTCATCTGTGTTTGTATGGCATCCAACGTCCCATTATGGTCCGTTTGTGGTGTATGATACTGATATGTTGGTTCGGGTTCGTGCTTAAGCTCATGAGGCTGCTGTTTTCTTGGACTGGGTGTCGTTTGGCGACTATCATCTCCCTTGCCTTTCCTTGAAGTGAACTTAGGACTTTCATTATCCAATTCTGCGGCTGGGCTCTTGCCACTGCCTGGTGTCACAAAATCATTTGCTTGTTCTGCCGTGTTTGTCTGCGGAGTGACAAATTCTTTTAACTGTTCCGGGTTCTCCATCTTGGGAGTAACCAAGTCCTTCAGTTGCTCATGTTGGTCCAATTTTGGGGTCACTTGGCCGAGCAACATCAGGTCCTTATGTACTATTATTGACTCGGGTTCGTCATCCAGGTCGTCTTCGATCTCATTCGATGATGAGCCATAATGATCCAATTGGAGCTGTTGTTCGATGTCAGATGTAACTTGTGTAAGCCTATCCAAAATCACGGATCTTCTTAAATGGGTCAAATTGTTGGTTATTTCTTTAAACTCGTCATCTTCTGGTGTATCTTCAACTTCTCCTTCGGGTGTGTAATATTTCCTCTTTTCAGCCTTGGCCAGTCTTGATGGAGGAGTGTCTGGTGAGAACGAGCCGATTGAAATATCATCTCTGTTAGCATCTTTATTGCCTAAGGATAATGGCTTTGCAAAGTCCGTAAATGGGCCAGATTCTTTGGAGGTTGGTTCTTGTGTAAGAGTGGAAGGTAACAATACCGATTTCTTCTTTTTATTTTTGGCAATGACTAGTGGAGCTTCGGGATATATATCACTCAAAATCTCCGAGGTCTTTTCTTCTTCGACTGGTTGAGATGGTTTGGAATGTTTCAACTCATCGTGAGGTATATTAAACGATCCATTATCGAAATCTTTCTTTTGTTGCTCCCGTATGAACTCCACGTCATCGTGGGCTTCTTCGTCCTCCTCCTCTTCTTCCAATTCCAATTCACCCAAATTTTCAAATGTGACTGATTTATCCTTTTTGGAGCCATTTCGACGGAGTAAACTATTGCTTTTCGACAAATTACTGTTTTTGAGAAAACTATTACTGCGTTTTAATATGCTGTTGCTTCTGGATAAATCTGCGGAGTTCGTCTTTGATATTATTGAGGTCTCCGAATTGTTTGAGAGCTGGATAGAAGTATCTTTGGGGTACTCATCTGTCTCACCATAAATTTCGAAAGTTTCCTTTGAAGTTCGTTCCAATTCTTCATTTTTATAGCAGTTTAAGCGAGCCAACCTTTCGCCGTAAGTTTCGAGACATTCAGCAGGAACAAAACCGATTTTTCCATTTTCATCGTCGGTCAACTCTTCATCATCATCCAGTTCTTGATGGGGATGGTCTATATGTATTATTTTCTTTGTAGTTTTTTTGTGATTTATTCTCTCGTCTTTTGTCATTTTCCTGATGAGCCACCAGTAGTTGTCAGAATCATTTATTAAAAACACTGGTTCATCTCTGGTAAGAGAGCAATGCGAAGGGTCGGGTCCAGAGAAGTCGTATAAGCCGTAGAGTTTATTGGGGTCTAGTTCACGAGGAGGGGATCTGGGGGGAGAAGGAGGAAGCAACAACTGGTCGGTGTCGTCGATTTCTTGGTCGTATTCATCGTCGTCGTCGTCGTCGTAGTCGTTCATGGTGTCGTCGTAGTCGTTGTCGGAGTCCAAACCGGTGGGATCATCCACATCGATAGTATCTATAGGAGTGTTGATATTGGAAGGGTTGGGAGTGGAAGTGGTGGGGCCCGAAGGAGAGTCGGGATGCACGGGATTCACGGAATCGATGGGAAGGTCGAGGCCAGCGTCGAAGTCGTCGTCAATGTCGTCGTCGAGCAGCTCATGGATATGTACGGATCTGTTGGGGTGAATGTTGGGCGATACGCTTCCCTTCAAGTATTGTCGAGAGTTATCATCATTGTAATGCTTGCCGAATTTGGTCATGAACTTGGTGTGGCGGTCCTGGAAAAGGTCATTGGGGCTGAACATGGCATCGTCGTCGTTCTTGATGTAGTCAAGCACGTTGGACTGGATGTTTTGTTTGGCGATTCCATTCATGGACTTGTTGATAATCACAGACGAGGCGTGCGACTGCTGGGTCTGGTTAGACGAAGTGGTAGAGATGAACGAGAGCTTGCGCTCGAGGTCCGACAAGAGCCGGTTGGTGGTTTCCAACCGAGAGTCTGAATCGTCCATGACGGATGTGGTTAATGGCGGCTGGATGGTGATAAGATTGGTATCAAAAATTTTAGGGATTGGGGAACCGCGCGTACTAGTGAGTAAAACGGTAGTTGTGAGTAGGGGAAGAAAAAAAATATGAAATTAGCGACACCCAACCCAGCCGCGGCGATGCCCTGGCCAGCAAAACGGGGAGCAGAGTAAACTTTAGCACTGAGCTAGGGGGGGAATCTAAGGGGAAAATCTAGGGGGAAAATCTAGGATGAAGCATGAAGCTGGGGGTGTAAGGGGGGGTGGCCACGAGGAGGGAAAGGTGGCGGCTAGGGTGGTACAGGTGGTGGCTGGAGTTGCTGGAACAACCAGGGCTTTAGTGGCAGTTGGTGGTGGGGAGCTGGGAAGCTGGTGGTGATTCGCGTTTGAGCTGGCCAGCGATGGTCTCAGGCTGGCACCCCAGTGGAATATACGGGGGAAGCAAGTTGGCCGCTAGCAATTCCCGCCATTATTGCCCTGTTTAGGGAGGGACAGAGACAGTGACAATGGGCATTCTTAGATGGCACTACCGACCCACAACAATAACGCACCGAAACGATATCGTCTTAGCGTCAACTTGGCCCAGGCAACAGGGGTGTTTTGTGGTCAAGATATTTTTTTTGGCGGCCTCTGATAAGCCAGAGTGGTGGAGTTAAGTGTTGGGAGTTGGCGATGGAAATGATAGCGCTGGTTCTGGTGGTATATTGGTGGTGGAGCGCTCGCCAATGGGTCCCCACGGAACCGGTGCTACCGGCCTGCTATTTCACATGGTCAGGCCTTCGTCGTGGGGTAGCTCTAAACAACAGCCTGGGACCTCATTGGTGGCATCGCTTAAGGTGACAATGGCGCCTGCGCGGAGAACTCAAAATCGGTTCCTGACTATTACCGCCACACATGGCGCCTACCCTTTACACAATCGAGAAGCCACCTCTAGCCACTTCAGGGCACCGCTAGGCACCGCTAGGCACCGCTAGGCACCTCAGGACACCTCAGGACACCGCTAGGCACCGCTAGGCACCGCTAGCGGCTAGAAGATACCGGGCTTCGTAACAGGGCCAGACTTCAGTGTGATGGTGCCTGGAACCCTGTGATACTGGTGGTGTGTTAAACTGCATTCTTAGGTGAGGCCAGTCGCGTCTTACATTGTCTTATATTGGTATGGCTATGGACGTGGCTGACATAAGTGATGTGGAGACTCATTGCTTTTGTGGACAAGCCTCGGGGGACTGCCAGCCAATAGCAAGGCGTCGTTGGTGCTTACGGGTCGTTCTTGTATCAGTCTTAGCCGCATCATCGATCGTGCTTGTTGGAGCCAAAAAAAAGCTGCAAAAAAAGGTTTGGTCATTGGGCTTCTACATTAAAAATCGCCCTATAACATCTTTATGACATCTCTATAACACTATAACATCTCTATGACAGTCTTATATTAGCAGCCTGGCTGTGTTTGTTATGCTGCCGATACTTACTGTTTGGTGGTACCGTCTTGGATTACATCGTTGTAGAGGACTCGGGCTTCTTTTTCATAATGCGAGTTTCAAACACTTTCAAGCTCTTTTGTTGAAATTCTTCAACATAAGCTTTATGACAATCAAGCACAGGAGCCCGAAGTTTCGGACTAGCCCGTACTAGGATATATTCAAAAGCTCACCCCGCCAACAACTATAACAAACAATACAAACAATTGGGCAACAACCTTATATAATAACTCGAATTCAATGGGTGCAAAAATTGTTGAAGTTAGAATTAAAATTCTATTTTCTTTTACTCCGACAGCAAAGCCCACCGAAGAGTAATTTTAAGAGATTCTTAGGAGACTACACCTTTTGTGAACTTAGGAATAGCTTCCAGTAACAAGCATCTTACAATTGAGTCGCTCTGGCTGAGATCAGCTCCAGCTATACAAGGGATGCTCCAAATCTACAACTTGGACGGTTCTCGATTCTCGATGAAATAACAATATCTTCACAAAAGGTGGCCAAAGTTGTTGATCTATCATCACATGAAAACGGCGAGACGGTTTTTCTTTGTTTCTATTGGGATTCAACCGTTTTGGTAGGCAGTCTTGCACCATCCTTAATTATTTAAATTGCCTAGTAACAACTCAGAGATTCCTTCAGTCTTGATTAAGTACAAGTTGAACAAGTTTAGTAAATTCCATAACCTTGAAAAATTTTGAAAAATTTTGAAAAATTCACGAGTTTGGACAAGTTCGTACCAGATACCCTTTGCCTACACAAGATTCTTATCTTAGTACATTAAATTTCATAATACTTAACCTCTAACAACCAGGTTGATGGCATTGGCCAAGTACGTCGTGTTGTTGGTGTTGATACCAGAAATGGAAAATCTACCATCTTCCGTGGCATATTCCAGTCTTATCTTTTTGTACACTAACTTTATAATACTTTTAACCTCTAACAACTTGGTTAATGGCATCGGCCAAGTACTTGACGTTGTTGTCGTTAATACCAGAAATGGAAAATCTACCATCTTCAGTGGCATAAACCGAGAATTCGTTTCTCAATCTAATCACTTGTTCGGAAGACAACCCGGTGTACACAAACATTCCTCTTTGCTTCAACAAGTGGTCCCAGTTGTAGCTGGATTTGTCCAAGTTCTCGTATAATTTGGATCTGACGGTGTTCAATCTGGAAACAACGTGGTCCAAGTCACCCAACCATTCGCCCAAAAGATTGTTTTCTTCACTGAAGATAGTTTCGACAATCTTGGAACCATGGATTGGTGGAGAAGAGTACATAGGTCTAATCAATTTCTTCAATTGCGATTCAACCGCTTGAGAAGCATCGCCCGATTCGGTGACGATGGAGATGGACCCGGTTCTTTCACCGTACAAACCCATGTTCTTGGCAAACGATTGGCACAAGGCGTACGACTTGATTTCGCCATTGTTGGTCAATTCGTTCAATCTACGGATCAAACCAATATCCTTGAATGGATCACCAGAAGCAAAACCTTGGTAAGCCATGTCAACCAATGGGAAGAACTTCTTGGTCTTGACGATTTCCAAGACTTCATCCCATTGCTCAGGAGTCAAATCCATACCAGTTGGATTGTGACAACAAGCATGCAACAACACCACGGAGCCGTCATCTTGAGATTGTAAGGAGGACTTCAAGTTGTCGAAATCCAAGTCGTTCTTGGAGGTTTCATAGTAGGCGTAGAACTCTGGGTTCAAGCCGGCATCCTTGAAAACAGCAACATGGTTGGCCCAGGTAGGCTTAGGCACCAAGACCTTTTTGTTGGTGTAGAAACGGTTAAGGAAATCGGCAATCACACGAAGAGACCCGGTTCCCGAGATGGTTTGGGCGGTGACGATTCTGCCGTCCTTGATCAATTGCGCACCGTGGGAGTCCTTGTTGGAGTTGTTGAAGATAAAGTTCTTGACCACGTTTTGATAATTCTTGTTACCAGTGATTCCAGTGTATTCCTTTTCGGTTTCCTTCTTCAACAAGATTTCTTCGGCCTTCTTGACCGAGGGGAACACAATGGGCTTACCAGAATTGTCCCGGTATGCACCCACCCCCAAATTGATCTTCTTAGCGTTGGAGTCCTTAACATAAGCTTCAGAAATCCCCAAAATCTTATCAGGAGGAGCCAAAGGAATCTCGCTCCATTTTTGCAATTGGGTGCTGGTGGAAAAGGCAACGCCGGCTCTTGGTCTTGCCAATCTGATGGGTGCTGGAATTGGTCTGTACATGTTGGTAGGTGGAAAAAAAAAAACGCTGGTGACAAATTCAGCGGACTTTGCACCCATTATATACCATCGCCGGATCGGCCTAACCCCACCTGAAAAATTTGCCTATTGCCGATTTGAGTCATGGTGGGGAGTGCGAAGGGAAACCCACTAACTATACGGGTGGAAACGGAAACCGCTTGGGAGCCTGAGTGGGGTGACCATCACGAGACTGAGCGTGCTAAAGGGTGGTGGTGTCAAAAGGGAAGTTGGGAGGCGGATAAAAGGACGCACGTGAAACATGGTGTTTGTCCGAATTCTTCCGTAGTGGTTTTTTTCGCTAAACTATAGTTATTTAGGTGTAGTTGGTGTAGTAGGTGTGGATGGTGTGGATGGTGTGGATGATGTTGATGGCTCAATTGGGTTAATACGCTTGGTCAAAAACCTTAAATGCTTTGGATGGACGTAATACGTGTGATACGTGTAATTGGTGTAATTGGTGTAATTGGTGTCATAATGTATATTTTTCACTATACTGAGACCGATACTTTAGTATACAATTTTTGCTCTTCTTAACCACCACCAATTTTCCCCCTAATTGACTCCCCGAAAATCGTCTTGTCCACTTGGTTACCAATTGACTTGCCAGCGGCGGCCATTGTGGCTAATCTCGGGCCTTTTCTCGGCCCTGTCTCGGTGCTAGGTGCTAGTGGAGAATCTGGGGTCTATCGCGCTTATGCCATTTTAAGTCCGATTGTGGTCGTTACCGCAATATGCCGAGGCATTTATGGTCCCCCCCTCCATCTCCATACTTCAACGTGTGAGCCTCCAACGGCACTGGCTACTGCTACGCAACATGGCCCACCACCCCCATTTCCTTCCCCATAAAATCAAACCCCGAACACATCCTTCTAGCCAATGTTCCCATCCGCCACCCCATCCAACACCTTACAATCCCCGCAACACCTTACAATCCCCATTCAACACCTACGTCAACCTCTCCTATACCGGTTATGCTGTCACCATTTTGTCACGTGATTGAGTGCCACGTGACCAGTGCCTTTTCAGTGAAAAATACAATGAGATGAGATGCCACTCTTTGCAACATGATCAGGACAATGTAAGTACCCCCTGGAGCCAGGTGGATGGCCTTGGCTGGTTTCTCACACCTCAAACTTATGGCGGCCGTGTTTCTGCTTTGTCGCAGCTCAAATAGCCGCGATATCCACCGTACTCCCGTTATCCATCACTTCCCATCCAGTTCAGTTACTAACCTCTAGCAAACCAAAAAATGCCCGTTCCAAAAGAGCACTTGCCAAGCAAGAAGCCAAGTTAGTGGAAAACACCAAGACTGCATTATTCGTGCCTGGAGCCACCGGAAACAAGTTTTTGCATGATGCCATGTGTGATCTCATGGCCATCAAGAAACCATTTGTCAAGAAGTTCTCGAAAAAAAACGAAATCAGACCTTTTGAAGATGCCAGTGAGTTGGAATTCTTTGCTGAAAAGAACGATACTTCGTTGATGGTGTTCTCATCTCATAACAAAAAGAGACCAAACACTTTAATTTTCTCTCGTTTTTTCAACCACAAAGTATACGATATGATTGAATTGTCCATTCAAGACAATTACAAGTTGTTACAAGATTTCAAAAAGTTAACCTTCACAGTTGGATTGAAACCAATGTTCACGTTCAATGGTCCTGCTTTTGAAAGCCATCCTACTTTCCAACATGCCAAGTCGTTGTTCATGGATTTTTTCCGTGGTGAAGAAACCGATTTGCAAGATGTTGCTGGTTTGCAATACATTATTTCATTGTCAGCTGGTGAAATTGAAGACCCAAATGACACCAAAAACTTACCCCTTTTACATTTCAGAGTATACAAATTAAAATCGTACCATTCAGGTCAAAAGCTCCCAAGAGTTGAAGTTGATGAAATAGGTCCAAGATTAGACTTTAAAATCGGTAGAAGAGTGGGTCCTGCTCCCGAAGTCGAAAAGGAAGCTTTCAAGAAACCCAAGCAATTACAAGCCAAAGTCAAAAAGAATGTTTCCACCGATTTCATGGGTGATAAGGTTGCTCAAATCCATTTGGGTAAGCAAGATTTGGGTAAATTACAAACCAGAAAGATGAAGGGTTTGAAATCAAAGTACGATCAAGACAGTGATTTCGATGATGAAAACGAAGCTGACTTTGCTGATGAAATCGAAGATGATGAGCCAGCTTTGAAGAAGTCCAAACACTAAATAATTATGGTAGGCGAGAGATCAAATCAATATTCTGCCAGTAAATTCGTTCAGATTTGGTATTTCCATGAGTGATGTTTATTGGCGGGATGTGGTGTGCATTCAAGTGTCAATGTGGGCCCTGTTAGTGTATAGTACCGTGTAATTAATAGATTACCTAGTGAGACCATGTAAAGAGAGTGCATGTAAAGAGAGTGGACAGACCTACCGTTTTCTATTAATAATATAGTATATCAGCGATATCTCCTAGATCTTTTCTTTATTTAAAGTATGTGTCAGGATATCCATAAATGGTTTCCAATAAACCTTTATATGAGTTCTTTTGTGAATCTTGCTTTTGCAATCGCATTATTATTTTAGTCGTTCGAAACCACTATACTTCTTTCATCATTTCAAAATATTTTATATTGGACAATTTATGAGAATTTCTCCTGATTAAGCTTAACTTTATTTACATAGGTTTTGTAGGTATGATTTGCAAGTTCTGTATTGATTAATATATACTACTTTTCCAAAAACACTTAAAATTGTCTTAATCAACAGAATTTACCAGCTGAAACAATTACTACTAGTTAATTAAACAAACCCAAGCTCGCACTAGAAACTAGAGAATTACATCTGGTGGCATACACTACTTTTCCCATAAATCTATACTAAATTACTACATCAATCGGGGTCGTGTACCTACTCATCTATCAAAAATTACGTAAGGGCTTACTAATCTCGACATCTCAAAACATATCTCAAAATATCCAACCTTGTTTGTTAGTCTGTTCGTAATGGCCACTGTTGGATCCATATTCAAGCCGAGAAAGCTTGCTCAATCCGGCGCCTCGACTCCGGCGCCCTCCGGCTCGTTTGTCGCCGAAGACCCCATCTCAAACCATAAAGCAACCGTCTTGGAATTGACCAAAAATGAAAACTATTGCATCTCAAAACTACCAGCATTGCCAGCAGTGTTCGAAAGAGCCCGAGGCACCCAACTCATCAACGCGTACTCTGATCACGAGTCGAACTATTCCTTGGTGATCGATGGAGATGCAATCCATGTTTGGAGTTACAAATCGGCAGATCAAACTCCATTATCGATTCAGTTCCCCATTGAAAAGTCCAGTCTTATCCCATTGGCCATTTTAACGAAGCCTTCTAGTGGTACCTCGCAAGATCCAGGTCTTGTGATTATTGATTCTGCCACCGGTTTGGTCAAGTTTTATGAAAGTGTGCAACATGCTCCTGCGTTGGGCTTAATCAATAATAAATCCTTGGAATTAAAACTCAACTTGAACTATAGCAAGGGTGAGTATATCACGTTGGCAGAAAATGTTGAGCCTGCTGGAATTGTTGTGGCCACGTCGTGGAAAAGATGTATTTTGATTTCATTACGTGATTTCAAGAGTAAACCTCAATTATCAACTGTGGAATTATTATCCAACAACAAATCCAAATATTTGTCATATTTCTTTGGTTCCGAGACAACCAACGAAATTTTTGATGAAATTGTCAGTATTAAACTGGGTAGAATCATCAATCATGGCATGACTCAAGAAATATTCATCTTGGACTCCTCTGGTGGTTTCCATATCGTGACTTATCAATTATTATCTGCCAATGGATCTCCCTATGTCGACAAAAACAAATCTTATAGTCACAACTTGACTCATTATTTCAAGAACGGAATCGATGGTTATCTTCCAGGAACACATATAAATCTCAATTTCTTGGACTTGTGGCCCCTTTCTAGTCACGAAAATATTTACGTGGGGTTGTGTTATGCCAAGGAAGGTCCAAACTCGCAAAACTTGCTTCTCTTGACCATGAAAATAGATTCAACCGGTGTTTTACCATATGGCTCACATAAATTATCTAGATATAATCCAGAAGAGCCTCACGTCCATAAACCAAGATTGTTTTTACCCAAACCCGGGAAAACTGCATTCGTCAGTATCGATAATGCCATGATTATCACTGACATTAATATCAGTTATATCGAAGACTCATCTTCTGCCATCTCATATTATACTCCTAGATGGGAGGATATCATCAGATTCAAAGCCAATGTTGACATTTTGGGGTTTGGGTATGAAGATTTCACGGTCCAGAATAATCCTTCAGTAATCATATTAACTAGGGCTAATGGAGTATTGAGAATAGAAAGGTTTCCTAACGATCAGGCTTCCATTGATCCTTTATTGGTGGCCAAATCGCATATTGAACAGGCCATTTTCTATTCGAAATCTGAAGAAATCGAGTTTGATGTGCTACAGGAATTTTCTGTCGAAATTATAATTGAAGCAATCACCTCCATAATCAAGGAAATCATGAGTTCGTCATCTCCTTACTTACCATCTTTCCTTCCTTCCATTGGTGATTTTTTGTCGCTCAAAATTGTATTACTTGAGACTCTCATTGAATACACTAAAAGAAATTTCTCTACCGTTTATCCTACTATTGTGGGGTCAATAGTTGATGCCTTGGAGAAGAACGACTTTGCCCTTCAGATGTGGGTTCAGATTGAGGCCGAAAAACAAAGCAGCCACCTCAAACAGACCTTAGAACAAAGTATTACCGAGACTATGACCATAAATAAGGACATTTTACGGAAGTTCTTCAGTCAGGGAGTCAATTCCATAAACCAAGTGTTCACCAATTTCATAGAGAAATTACAAGCTGAAAACTTTTCATCTTCAGTGCTTGTTTCGATCTTAATGCAGGCCGCATACTATGGTGTATTTAAGAATGAAGTAAAGTATATTGTTGATTATCCTGAAATTCCTCTTCGCAAACTTTGGATTTTCGATACTGCGTTATTGATCAGAATTGAAGATGTCTTCAGCAATGAGTACGGTGGAGAAGAGATCAAAACTCAAAAGGAACAAGATAATTTGATAAAACTATGCGAGGTTTTGTACTATTTTGTCACCAATGCAATTCAGTACATGCAATTATACGAGCGTGAAAATGACCAGCTACAAGAATACGTCAAATGGTATCAGTTGAGAAATACTTACTGGATAAATGCATTGTTGAAGCAAGATTTAATTCAACAAGGGATCGAGATCACCGAAAAATACCGTGATTTCTCGTCGTTGGCTCAGATATTAGAGGCTGAAAAGAAAAAGACCGAGGACATATATGGTGAAAACAGCTTTGAGGTCGATAATATCCTTAACAAATACGTTTACTATTTTGATCGGTTCAAATATGAGTTCGCATCCCTGTTGTATGATTATTATGTTCAGAATGATGACATCCAGCCCCTCCTTTTGAACTTCACCAACTACAAGTACTATTTGGAAAAGTATCTTGCTAGCAACTCCAAAAAGACATCCAAGTTCTCCTGGATACGGTATTTATTAGACCAAGAGCTTGACAAGGCCAGCAAGGTACTTGTGGAATCTGCATCAAAGTATGAAGATAATTTGGATAACAAGGAATTGAAGTATTCCTTAGCCAAACTTGCAAGTATAGCGAAAGAAGGTAGCACTACCGAAGAGAGTGAAAATAATTTGATTAAGATCAGAAGTCAAAAGACCCTTTTCTCATCTTTGATAAAAAATTATGGAGGAGAAGTACAACTTTTAAAATTTGACAATATTCTCAAGGGTTTTAGAAACGCCAATATTGGTAACAATGTTGCCCAAGCACTTTTGAGTAAGTCGTTTGATGATTTCGTAAACAACAAACAATTACAGACCATCGACTTGATCAACTGGTTAACTCTTCTCAAACCGTCTATCATTGATGATAAAGGATTTGGGTATGCTTTAAAGGTGGCTGCCTTGGTTGAGGATAAACATCTTTACCAATACTACACTCAACTCATCTGGCTTCGTCTTTTGACTATTGGAGATGATTGGTCGATCCTTGACAAGGATAACTTGAAAATCAGTACCGATGAGCACATCAAGGAAAAAATCAGAGCAACAGTATTGTTCAAAACATTCCGGGAAGTTGGGAACGGAGATTGGATCCACCAGTTGGAGGTACTATTGAAAACAGGAGGAGTTAATGACAAGAACCAAGACCAGATTTCTACTGAACTTAATAAGACATTGAACCAGAAATTAGCCAACTTTGAAAAATACGATTTTGTTGAGTGGGTTGGTTCAATCGGAGAAGAAGCAAAAAAGCAGTAGTTTTTAGGTTGGAGGAGATAGATTGTAAATTAATAAACACTAATGTACATTACGGGCGATGGTGCTCTCCTTCGCTGTTGAATTTTTTTTTTTTAGATTTAATACAACAAGACGTCTATGGATGTGGTTCCTTGTCAAACTTTTGTAAACTGCTAGTAATATCTGAGATATCACGATTTAATATTCTATTTGTTATTTTGGCAGTATTTTCTATTTAGTAGATTCAAATGCATAGCAAACATATTTGAATGATTATTGTGATCGAGTTAAAAAAAAAATATAAAAATAAATTGCCCGATAACAAGATGGTAAGGATGAGATATCCATCCAGAATACGTATAATAAAATACATTTATTAAGTCCAGAGATAAATTATTAAATTAAAAATTAAAAATGATAGTTATGCCATCAACGTTATTAACATTTATGTTAGTCAAAATGATATCTTTCGCTTAATCGTTTTAGATTCAACAAATTATTTAACTCTGCATGCTTTGTTCATATTGCATGAAGCAGATATTTGCATCAAGATATGCAAATTTTTAGCCCGGAAATATGCTGGACCAACCGCTCATGTATAGCAAAGGTTAATTTGAAACTACAAGCAGCAAAGTGCATCAGATTAAACCTCTTTTAATGAACCTACAACTATCATAGTATTGTGATGCATCGATAAGAAACCATCATACTTATTTGTACGGATTAATTTTTTATTAAGTTATATAATTTACATTAAAATGGCTTGCCATTCTTCATCTATACAGTTACGTGTCTGCCTAGATATTCTGGTTTACCGAAGCTACAGAAACTCGTACCTGCAAGTGACAGTGGATGGAAGCTGGCCCAGGCTTGCATCGATGCTTTGGTTAACCCAATTTTATACGTTTCCAAACGCAATGGGAAGCGTAAACATGGCGGTTTGTGTTGTTTTGCTTAAATTGGCTACTGCCCGTCGTTGTTAGAGGGCCACGAGGGCCAGAAACACGCCAAAAATGAAGCACCATTACTAATCATCCTCTTCTTCTTGCTCTCCAACATCTTCATCCTCGTATCTCTCAACCTGTGAACCACTCATCAGATCAATATGGTTGCCATCTTCGTCCTGATCCAATTTGATCCGCACCAACGGTTCCGGTAACGGCACTTTTGTCTCGTAGTCACCATCAGAGTACTTCATCAATCCCAACGACGCCAAAGAAATCGATTGGACCACATTTTGCCAATTGGCCAAGATGAGCGCCACACTTGCAGTTCCACCTTTCATGTCCTCGAGCTTCTCTCCGACCAGCTCGAGCTTTGTGGCCAATTCTGCAGTGAGGAGCCGGAACTCCTGCAACATCTCGAGATCTGCCCGTTTCTCTACAATCTTCTGGTGGTAGATGTTCTTCAGCATAGTGGTGATGGTTGATTGTTTTGGGGACGCGGTTGATATAGTGCTGCTTATATGCAGGTCACTTGGGTCAGTAGTTTAATGGGGGAACAAAAACTCCGTTTTGGGGTGGAAAAAGGAGAAAAAGTAGGGGGTTCAATAGCCTTGGGGTAGATTAGTGTTATGTTGGGTTTTTCAGTGGACAAAATCACGCCTGGTGGACATTTTTGTGTCTGTAAATATAAAGCGAAGGAACGGATGCGACCAGTGAAATCTCTCACGTTTTGCAATTGCAGCAACTTGACATAATGTAATCAGTTCAAAACTTATTGGGATTTGATATACCTGATTTTTTAATTTAAAACTAAGCTAGTGGCTCATATTTCACGTCTTTTTATACATTATCTTGTGGCTTCTGATAGTCCAAGAATTGCACCAACCAAAATTTTTGGGTGCAAAATTTTAGTTGCAAAAGAAGTAGATCAAAAGGACTAAAAGTAGCCACAGACTTCCAAGGCCAGTAGGCCATACTCGGGCCAGCTAGCTATTTTTGGTAGATTTTGTTTGAGTCTTGACTCTCAATTATAATACTAGCAATTTCCCATAATTTTTGCAGTAACGGTCTTATTATCAGTGGATTAATTGGAGTTTTACGCTGTAAGGTTAGAAATTACAAAGGTTAGATTAGTTACTTTTGGTTCTGGCTAGTCTTTTTTTTTCTAACTTTTTGGTTGCATCTGAAGGTTTTGCCTTGAAAAGTATAGTTTTCAACTACACATGATGATTTGTATCGACAAGTTATGGATTTCGATTGCATGAACAACTTTTTGGTTGCAGTTTTTGGTTTTGAGATGCATTTCATGGTTTTGCATTGCATTGCAAGGTTTTTGTATGCGTTATATAGTTATTACTTGCATTTCAAAGTTATTGCATGCGTTCTACAGTTTTAAGTTGCATAGCAAAGTTTTTGTATACATTATATACTTTTTAATTGCATGACAAACTTTTATAATGCATGATATAGTTTTAACATACATCTCATACTTTTCTTTTGCATATTATAGTTTCAAGTTGCATTCTAAACTTTCTAATTATGCATAAATCTTATGCACAATTATAGTATATTTAAAAAAAATCGGTATATTTGATTTAAAAAAAAAAAAAAAAAAAAAAGATTCTGATCAGTTATGGACTTGAAATAACATTTCTTGATGTTCTTTGTTCCAAATTTTTTAATCATCTACAATTTGAACCTAAATCTTTAATTTTTTTCAAAATTTTAAATATATTAAAAACTATTTAATTAACGAAAGTTCCAACCTATTGTAGCAAACATATTCATTCTTTTACCATTTTCCAAAACCACCTTATTTAAAAATTCTACTTCATCCAATAACACAAGAACATAATATTTAGTATGCTTACGGTAACCTTATTTCTTGCTTATCAAGTCTGGACTAGAAATGAAAACTGGTTTGGTCACGTGACTAATTCAAAAAGTTTTCGGTCATTTGATTATTACATAGTAGAACGAATACGGTAAAGCATGGGGACTCTAGCTACATCACAAATATCTAATTCCAGTTTTCCCATACTTATTTGTTGCCTTACCCACGACCCCAATTTGATCAGGGTTGATATAGCTAGGACTATATGCAGTCCACGAATGACTATCATCCTGCATGTATCCGTGATGTTTGTTTATACAAAACAACACTGTTTACCGCCACTATCTGCCCAAATGGCAAGAAAATCAATAGATTTCTCTCAATCTCTACTCAAGTTCCAAAATAGGGCTTCCGGTGATCCGGGATCATTATCGGGCCGAAGTTCCCTTGAAAACAGCCCGAGTCCGGCTCCAGAACTGATCCAATCATCATCCCAACCATGTGATCTGACCAATTATGCCCTTAAGAACAAGTATGTGCTACAGAACAAGTCGTTGGCACGAAGCAATTCATTGATGATGCGGAAAGTCAATGATATGGAGACTCGTCTTACCGAATTAATCAACGAGAATATGAAATTAAAGAAAGATAAAGCCACTATAGATGGTGATATCAAGAAACAGGTTGAACGACGGGTGGATATGATTGAAACCACGTTATTTGAGAAGTTTGGAGAGATTTTAGCGTATTTTAAGCAGGTAAGGACCGATGCCGGGCTTACAATGAATCCCCAATTGGACATATTGAACGAAATCAACCGACCTATAACCTCCACCCCCATAGAGGGAAATACCCTGATCCCCAGTCCGTTTGAATTTATAAATCAGTCAGCACATGTGCAACCATTGGGAATATTTGTGGCTGAAGATAAAGATTTTGCTAAAAAAAGTATACCGGAAGATACTAGTAAAGAAATCAGTGAAGGTCAAATAAACCAAGCATTCCTCGATGATGATTCTTCTGAATTCCCAAAAAATGATAAATTCTCCACGATTTTTGAGGATAAAGAACCAACTGAAATATCCACCACCAAAATAATACCGGAACTGGACAAAGAAACTGGGTCTTCAGACTGGTTAAGTAAGGCTAACGAATTGATACGAGCCAGCGAGTTGAGCAAAGCGCGCAAATTGCGGGACCGTGAAACTGGTCGAATCAAAGTTTACACCAACAAAGCCTCTGATCTGAAAGAAACAGAAACAGTGCCAATGGAGAAAGAGCTGGAAGAAGAACCAATAGAGAAAAACCAGCAAGAGAAACAACTGAATGGAAATATATCAAATGAGAATCATACCACAATAACGTCAGCGAGCAATTCAAAATGTCCACAAACCAGCGAGAGTCCACAAATTGAGGTCGAACCAACTCTTCTGGAAGTGAAAGAAGAACCCGAAGTCCGAATGCGCCGTAATCGTAAAAAGGTGAATTATGCACCTGTACCATTGCGAGCCAAAATGAGGCGTGAATCAGTCAAGTTGATGGATGCAGTTGGAGAAAATGTCTTGATAAATTATGCGTCTAATCAAAAACCGGCATCGGATCATATAGAAAAGAAAAGAAAGGTTGAAAGTGACAGTAAATCGAGAAGGTCATCAACTATGCCGAAACCAGGAAGGAAACCATTATCTGTGGTGAAAGATAACAATACCACAACAAAAGATGAAGTAATCAAACTGACTGACAGACCATCTTTGTCCGTAAGCACACAAAACAAGGAAAACCATATGGAAGCATCAGTTTTTGATTTTGAGGAGGAAGTACCACGAAGACAATCAATATATATAGGCAAGAGAACTGCTCGTAAAAGCAGAAGACAAACAATGTTATAAAGTTGAGAAACCAAAGTCCAGACCACACTTTGTTGAAGTAAGTGGGCAATTCAATACGAATGCTTGGTTGAATAGACTATATAGCACATTTAACGAATTTTTATTAGCCCTAATATATTATACACTGATACGAATTAAATGATGAACCGAACAAACCAGATGTGTTTGTTCAAACACTCATTTTCATCTTGATGGGCCCATAAGGGTCGTATTCAGAAATGACGAAATCCTCGTATTTGAAATCATCAATCGACTTGATGTCATTGATTCTTTCTGGTTTGATATGAAGTTTAGGGAATTCTCTAGGGATTCTTGTCAATTGTTCTTTCAATGCATCAATATGGTCCAAATACACATGAGCATCTCCCATGGTGTGGATAAATTCGCCACAATCCATATCCACGATATGGGCAATCATCTTAGTCAATAAGGCGTACGAGGCAATATTAAAAGGTACACCTAAGCCCATGTCACAAGATCTTTGATAAAGAAGACACGATAACTTTGGTTTGGCATTTTCAGGGAAATTGACATAAAATTGGCAAAACACATGACAAGGAGGCAAAGCCATTTTGGCAAAATCAGGTGGGTTCCATGCTGACATGATGATTCTTCTATCATAAGGATTGGTCTTTAACTTCTTGATGACATCTTGTAATTGATCAAAGCCTTGGCCTGTGTAGTCAGCATCACAATCAGAATACTCGGCCCCGAAATGTCTCCATTGGAACCCATACACTGGGCCCAAATCACCTTCTCTACGGTGAGTCAACCCCAAACAATCCAAGAACTCTCTCGAACCATTCCCCTCCCATATTTTGACCCCTTTTTCGCTCAAGAGCTTGGCGTCAGTGGATCCGGCCACAAACCAAAGGAGCTCGTGAATAATGGCTTTGGAAAACACCTTTTTAGTTGTCAAAAGTGGGAAGGCATCATCTGCCAAATTGAATCGAAGTTGAGGTGGGGCAAAGAGCGATCTGGTTCCGGTTCCGGTCCTGTCGGGCCTGTTTTCGCCATGGTCTATGATTTGTTGGCATAGGTCGAGGTATGCCTGTTCGGCGGAGTTCTTTGATTGAGTCATGATGAAGAAAAGTAGCTGATAAAGGACGCGTTGGGACGCGATGGTGATGGATATGGTTATACGTGACTGTGTGCAGTCGGGAAAATATCACGTGATGTATCCACCACTTCTCCAGGTTACTTGGGTAATCAACACTTCCAGAAGCAAAAAGAATGGTCCCTAGCAGGATCGAACTGCTGATCTTGGCGTTATTAGCACCACGCCTTAACCAACTGGGCCAAGGGACCACTTGATGGAGACAATCCTTTCTTTAGGCAGACAGATGGTGAAGTATGGTCAGTTCAGCTCATATTGGTGGCCAGCATTGGGTAAATTTGGAAGCATTTTGTGTTTGTATAACTCCACTATTTTCATTATTTGAACTCTTATAATAATTACATTCTTTATGGCTGCAAAATATTGCAATTGAGTGTATGTACTGGATTTAGTTGATTATATGAAACAGTGACAAATTCTGTGAGATTGGGTCCTAGACAAGATTGCATGCTTCCATTACTTATATCTATTTCTGTAATGGCACTGTTTTCTATCATAAACAGCCTGTAACCCCCTCTCAATAAGCTAGCATATAATTTAGGACGTGTGATGGTTGGTTTTAGACCCTGAATCAGTGATCTACTAAAATTAAGGGGGGGGGGGGGGGGCTACTTTTTTTTCGAAATTAGAGTATAACTAATCTACCAGGAGAGTGGGGTACTTTACGACAATAAATGCTTAATTCTATATACGGTATAACACATCCTTGCACATGTCAAAACGCATTCGCTTCGAGTCCACTCGCTCGCCTAAAATCTACAAATCTACAAATTTCAATATAGTTAGCAATATATCATTCATTCATTGTAGCTACTTAATGCATAATTGAATATTGGACAGATCAAGTCAGTCAATTGCCCATTTACTTCTTTTCACCAAAGATAGCGTCAGAGGCTTGTTGGATGTAAGACTTGTCTTCACTAGAGGTGTTGTCACCAACAGCATTGTCCAACTTGTCAGTCACGTTGTCCTTGGCCTTGCCAATAGTAGACTTTTGAGAGTCTGGGGTAACAGCGCTTTGGACTTTGTCGGAAATATCTTTTCTACCAGTGTCAGACATGATTAATTGTAATTGTAATTGTAATTGTAATGATTGAAATTATGGCCATATCTTGGCCCTTTTATAGAGTTCTCGGCTCAACTTTGGAGGCGATTGAACGTCCCCCAAAGCAATCGACTGTTGCGAAGCTTGCTGTTTGAAAAGATTCATGACTTAGCAATCTAGTTGGACCTGGTTAGGAGTATGCAGTCTACGAAACAGCCGTGAATGTTTTGCAAAGGCTTAGCAAAGTAATGATGGTCGAGAAAGATGGATCAAGGCACAAATTTGCCCAATTGATAGTCAGCCAGCCTAGAATGTAAAATAAAAGAATCCATGGAACGATTGATGCTTTACGGTTAAGTTCATTAAAAATAGTGACGTGAATTAATTAATATAGTACTTAGTTGTTTTAACCCAGTTTGGTCATATCTGTAACCATTTGAAATACTTGAACCACCGGGGTTCCACAAATACCGCAGAAGCATTGGCTATGTGAAGGGGCCGTTCACCAACAGTTTCCAAAACTGCGTCTACAACCACCTTTCTTCCTTTGTGCTGCACTACTTTTGCTCGTAACACCACCGTGGAGTTAGGGGGAGCCTGATTATCGAAATCAATTGACAATTTGGCAGTGACTCCTTTACCAGAAGGCAATAACGGAAATCCGCAATATACCATGCCTTCGTCAAAGATGGTCGATACGATCCCGTTATGAATCCCCCCATCCTCGCTTACCAAGTTATTTCCTAAATGGTAAAATGCAGTGGATTCCTGTTTAGATTCATTGATCAAAATAATTGGGTCAATTTCATGGAGGCCTTTACCATGCAACAAGGCAAAATTCACATGGCTCTTGTGGTGTTGCTCAGGAAATGTATGACTGGAGTAGATGAGATTGACATTGGGATCATTCTTGAGCTGTTGATACTCCTGGAGTTGTTCCACCTGTTTGACGACTTCACCGTTGGTATGTAGAAGCTGCCTATCGTTAAGATTGCTCTTGCGCCATTGAGTAGGAAACACCACTGCGCCCACACCAAGGGCTACCAATGGCACGCTCTTTCTTACGAGTCCTCTAATCATTGATGCTAGTGATCGTTAAAGGGATAGGAATAGAGTACTGTGTAGAAAAGTGCGTTGGTAACTTGGGGACCATCCCTGGTGATGGATCAAGATTTGGATGGCGTGCGAAAGTCCAAGAATGCTTTAGTGTAACTGGTAATGTGGGGAGTAACTTACCTTAGAGATGGGTTGGATCCACTTGCTTCTTGGTGATACAGACTGCATCTTCCAGTGTGCTGGTAATGCTCTGTTTTTTCGCAACATTATCTGGTGGATACAATTGTGAATCTACGTATTCGAGGTCAGCACTGTTTTGTTGTACTAATAGTATATACGGCTATATGACTGGAATCAGTTGATCTTGACATCGCCGTGCTTCTGAATCAACTCAACCAACTTGGGTGGATTGGCACCAATGATGGTGTCGATCTTTTGTCCATCTTTGAAGAAAAGACATGTTGGCATGGCGGTAATGCCGTATTCACTGGCAACATCTTGGGCAGCATCGACATCCACTCTGCCGAATTGCACTTCCGGCACTCTTTGCGATAACATGGCGAAAATAGGCTCCAATGCCTTACAGGGTCCACACCAGGTAGCATAAAAATCAATCACTGACACTTTGTCGGGGTTTGCCACCAACTTCTTGAATTGGGCAAGATCAACCACTTCCTGGACATTTCCCTCCAGTGTGGCCAAACCCCGTCTCATCGGACGGATGGCAACAGGGGCACGGAATCCACGTCTTGCTAAGGTTCTCAACATGATGAATAATGGTGATGGAGGCCACACTATCAACCGATCATATAGGCTGGTCGGGGTATATGCAGGCCGAGTCCCGAGGACAAATCCATGGGGATAGTTTTACACCCAAAAAATGGGTTTCGTGCAACGGGTAAATTCAGAGGTTCAATGGTCATTCTGAGCTGAAGCAGTTTATCCAGATAGGTGACTCAAAAAACCATCCAAACCGTCTGACCAAATACTGTATCGCAGAATACCATACTTATCATTTCATCATAACATATTTTCATGCCAACTTAAACCGTAAATACCAATTTTCTAACAGCCTCAAGTATGTTCTTATGCTCATTACGAATAAAACTCACTTGTGTTTTGCTACTGGGTCAGAATGGATACCGCAGCATGGGTTTTCCAACTCTCAATATTCAACCCCCCCCCCCCCCACCCGCCATAGTTTGCGTAAACCCTAGAAAAGGAAGCTGAAATCGATTATATAGCTTCGATAAAACCAAAAATATTATAGCTTCCTGTCCTCCATATAGACCCAACCCCTCGACTCCCAGGTTATACTGGTAGTAGATGGAGAGATGGGGAGATGGGGTCACGTGCCGCACACCATCGCGATGGCTTAAATTTTTCATCTATCCTAATACCATCAGTAATGGCTGTTGCTACTAAAGGAACCAAGCGTTCGGCCAAGGAGTCGACGAAGGCCTCCAAGAAGGCCAAGACTGTGGAAAAGAAACTTCCCTCGCCTCCGTCCGAATCTGAGGACGAATTAGACCAATCGGAGTCGGAAGATGTTTCATCTGAAGAAATCGAGGCTTCATCTGACGATGAATTAGATGATCTTTCTGACGAAGAGTCGGGTGCTGTTAAAGACAGCGACAATGATGATGATGAAGAAGAAGCACAGGACGAAGGTTCTGAAGTGGCAGATTCCAAACCGGTTGACCCCAACAAGAAGACTTCTGCTGAACAACACGCAGAACAACGTAAGGTTTTGGCAGAAAGAAAATTACAGAGAAAGTCTGGTGCTGAAGTCCAACAAATTAAGAATCTCTGGGAAAAGCTTAGAGTCACCAAGCCTACACCAGCCAAGGTTGTTCGTGATAAACTTTGTGATGAAATCTGGGAATTGTCCAAGGATGTTATCTTAGATCTTGTTATGAAGCACGATGCCTCCAGAGTAGTTCAGACTTTGGTGAAATTTTCTTCCAAATCTAGAAGAGATGCCATTATCAAAGCACTTAAAGGAAACTTCTATCAATTGGCCACTTCTTCGTATGGTAAATATTTACTTATCAAGCTTTTACATTATGGTACCAAGGAATCTAGACAATTGATCATTGATGAACTCCATGGTAATTTAAGAAAATTGATGAGACACAAGGAAGGTGCCTATGTCATTGAAGATTTATATGTGTTGTACCTGACTCAAGAACAAAAAGCACAAATGATCAGAGAGTTCTGGGGTTCTGAATACGCCGTGTTCAAGGATTCCGGTAAAGGGAAATCGGTATTGGAAGTTGTGGGAGAATCTTCCGAGAAAAAGCAACTTATCATGGCCAATCTTTTTGGTACAATCAAGGCATCTGTTGAAAAGGGATCTACTGGTTTCCAGATTTTACATGCTGCAATGAAGGATTATACTACTATCTTATCTAACGATCTTGATGCCCACGACAAACAGACCAGAGAATTCATTGAAGTTTTACAAGAGCAATTTGCCGAATTAGTTCATACTCCTGAAGGATCTGAAGTTGCGTCGGTTTTAATCAGTATTGCCAATGCTAAAGAAAGAAAATTAATCATCAGATCATTAAAAAACCACACTCAAGAATTAATCAAAAACGAATATGGTAATATTGTTTTAATCACCTTATTCATGACGGTTGATGATAGTGTTTTACTTACCAAATCATTCAGTAACGAAATCTTCACCAAAGAATCCATTGCATCCTTGACTAAAGACAAATGGTCCAGAAGACCTATGATTTATTTATTAAAGGGATTGGATGCCAGATATTTCAACCCATTAGTCAAGGCTTCTTTAGCAAGATATGAAGAACTAGCATATAAAAAGACCACCAAGAAAGACCAAGAACAAAGAAGATCCGAATTGGCTGCGAAGGCCATTCCATTGATCTATTCCAGTCTTCTTGCTACTGTTGAAAGTGAAGATCCAGAACGTTCTTTTGATGGAATTTTGAATGTCAACATAGCTACTCAATTTTTAACTGAATTGATTTTGACCTCCACCGAAATCGCTGAAGTCAATGACACTTTGAGACCAAAATTATTGGATGCTATATTTGAAAAAACTGTCAAGGGCGATGTTTTGGAGGATTACCATCTTATAAATAAGGTTTCATTCATTTCTAGATCGTTGAAGTCATTGATTCAAGGTAATGAATTCAAATGGGACAATAATGTCAAGAAATTGGTGGTTGTTAAAGGAGGCAAGATTCCTGGGGTTGGTGTTGAATTTGCTGAAAGAGTGTTGGAGGAGATCTTGAGCAACAACCAACTTGAATCTTGGGTCACTGGCCAAGCTGCTTTTGTGGTGGTGTCTATATATGAAGTGTTGAATTTGGCTGGTAACAAAAAGGCCAAGGATTTGACTAAACAATTATCTAAATTGAAAAAGTCCTTGAAAGCCGACAAAGACAACAAGGGTGCTCAATTATTGTTGGAGCTTATTAAGTAATGTATATTATGACGAACAAAACGTTTGTTTTGTCAATATAAATAAAGTGAAGTAAAAATAGTAGATACAGAGCTATGAGGGTCCTCAAGTTAACTGTTTCTAACTGTAATGACTTCGGTATTAAGTGACGTTAATGAGTAATATTATTTGACTAGAATAACCTCAAGTATCTCGCTTTTCATCGGAAACACTTGCTTTCGATCCCAATCACATGTCATACGCCTCATCCTCTGCCTCTTCGTAATCTTCGCTTTCATAATCACTTTCATCGCTGCTTTCAGCGACTTCGGACTCAGGATCACCCTTTTCATTTATTTCTTCTTCTTCTTCTTGTTCGTCTTCTTGTTCGTCTACTGGTTCCGACTGAAATATAATCGCATCTTCATCCACGTCTTCATCAAATTCTTTGAACCACTCCAACTTCCTGCTGCAACGAAGACATGCCAGATCTTCACCCGTGGTTTTAATCGCATTAAAACGGGTTGCAAGGCACACATAGCAGTAGATATGACCACAGTTGGTAATGTAAGGGTTAGTAATAGTCCCAGCAGAAGGGAAGGTGTTCAGACCTGCCTGGGTGGCCCGGAAATTTATATCATGACAAATGGCACATTGTGACAATGGCAAATTGGTGTATTGAGTTACAATAACTTTGTCGGGATGTTCGTACGTTTTGGTTTCGCTTTTCAACATCTTGACTGTCATTCTTTTCAATTTACCCAATTGAAGAAGTGGAAGTGTAAACACCAAGAATTCGGTCATGACATTCCATACCAATTGTCTATTTTGGAATTCGAAATTGACATTATTACCATTGAACTTAAGAAGATCAGTCACTATGGGCGTGAGAGAAATCCCAAGAATTCGATGGGTGATTGAAGGGTATTTACCATTCAATAAGAATAGCGAGAAATTGATAAGATTGGCTATTTTCAATGTATGGTCGATTTTGGAGAGAATGAATCCCTTATGCTTGAGTAAAAACTCCCGGATTCTTCGTATCAATCCATTTCCACTGCCATGATCAACTTGGCCATCGTCAACTGCGTACAAGTATGATTGTAGCTTATGAAACCCATAGGATCCTAGCAACAAGAAAAAGAGCAATGATTTCTTGGATCTACCAATGATTTTCCCAGTCCGCAAGTCCGTGAGCTTCAAATTTTGAAGTGCAAGTCCGTAGGAAGAGCCTGTCTTCCATACCGTCTGTCTGAATATGATAAGATTAAGAATTAATGACCATAATTCTGGATGCTGATTATACGACCATCTACTGTTGTGGTGAAGATGGAAAATCGACGAAAGCTGTTCCTTGAGAAGAGACAGAAGCTCGGAGTCAAGGATCTGCCCATCTACCTGTGAGACACGAGGTGCTGGGTATGAGATGGGGATCATTGTGGTGTATATTTGATGAAACTAGGTTCCCCACAATTTTACCGAGGTATACTATTAGTAAGAGATTATATAAGCAAAATATTGTAATGGTGCAATAAAAAACCAATGGTCCCTAGCAGGATCGAACTGCTGATCTTGGCGTTATTAGCACCACGCCTTAACCAACTGGGCCAAGGGACCTATTTATGAAAGAAAAAACTTGATTTGTGAATAAACTGGTACTAAAGGACTCACATCCCATGGTATAGCTTTTAGTGGAAGTGGATATTTGCTAGCTAAATATACCGTCTCTCTGTTTAAGGATAACATTATTATTCAAATAAGTCATTTACACTTTGTAGAAATCAGTTGCAATTATGATGTATCTTAGTATGTACTTCAAATAGAGTATACCGATGAGTAATAGAAACCAGCTGCAAAATTTATATATTCATTTCAACAATTTGGAGATGTACAGTCTGTCCACAAAGAGACCATTTTAGTTTAGCTATAGATCAAAGGTAACCAATTAGTGATATTTACACATGAATAAGTCATCATTCATTAATAGCTATATACAGTTGCCCTCCAAAATAGCTGTGCCATTTGTGTGGAATCAGAACTACCTGTCTCTGATATGCAACTATATTCAGTTCATAGCATATTTAGCTACCGAGTCATTTTGAAAGATCAATTAGCGAGCTGCTCATCTGGGTCGCTTCTATCTTCAAGCTCGCTCAATATCTCACTGACCAACTCATCGATTAAGACCGAACCATTCCTCAATTTCATCAACTCCTTGATATCTTCAAGCGTCATCTCGTTCAACAACAAAAGATCATCGTCATTGACAATCAACAATTTCAAAATCCTCAACAATGTCAACTGAATAACTGGATTTTTATTATAAACCACAAGTTTATTTAAAATATCATGAAAAATCTCGGGTCGTAACATAAGTTTAACCACCTCTTTATGTATGGCCATCAATTTAAGATAGTTTTCCAAGGTGGATTCCAAATTGGATACCCTGGAAATCATAAATCCTCTTATTAGCCATTGAATCTCTTTAATTATCCGGGGCCCCGAATATTCTGCATCTTGCTGATACCAGTGAATAATGGAATCCAAAGAATTGGATTGCCAATATGGGTCTACCAATAATTGGAAATAAATGCTTAGAATATCATACTTCTTCAACGACTGCCAAACGATTTGCTTATCACAATACACCAATTCACATAAAACTGGTAGAATAAATTGCTTAAATGGAAGATTTATCAAAGCTAGATCCTTGATATAAGGAACCAACCCGAGTTCCACTATTTCAATCTCCTTGGAGTGATTCAAATAACAGCAATTATAAAGGATTGGACTAATTGTGTTCATCACTTCCTTATAATGAGGTGTATGAGGAGTATATGATTTGATATGACGAGTCAAAAAGCCCAAAATATCAGCAGCGTATAATGGTTTGAGAACATTGGATAAGTAGGACATGGATTTGAAGAATTTGAAGAGTGACAATTGATGGTTGAAAGTTAATTCGTTAAAAACCTTGATCAATGATTTGAAAAGATCAGTAGATGAAATATTCGATCTAACTCTTGGTTCGGATTGTCCGAAATATTTCAAAATATCAACTATCATATCGATAGTGTTATTAATGGTAGACACAGAAACGGAATCTGCACCAGTTGCTTCAGCCATATGATTGCCTGTTTTCACAAGCTTGTTAAGCAATACCACAAACCAATGAACAACTCCATATTTAGATAATATTCGACATAAATCAGATTTGGATCGAATAATGTCGGTTGATAAAATATTGTGGATTCCTTCAATCGAAGCTAACGGGAAGACAGGGTTGGTTTCAAAATCTTCCTCCACGAATTTAGTCAAGACCCTTAAACCACCACAGGAGACAAACATAATCAATGCCTTTTCAGACAGCTTGAAGTTGGTTATAAATCTGACAACTTGCAATCTTATTACCGAATCGTAAGAACGGCTCCTAAATTGGGTCACTAATGGAATTCCACCGAGCAAGCAAAAATTCTCAAATACCGATTGATTGAGCTCGAACAAATGGTTCAAAATTGACAAAACGTGGAACCATAGTTTATTATATTTTGAAAACTCCTTGGTATATTCTAGAATCTCCAAAAGTGATAATATCCCATGATCTTTGATGAGGGTCAAGTGCAGAATATGGTATTTTTTAACTAGATGTAACATTCTTCCCGTTATCTTGATCAATGAGTTTGCTAATTCGTCACCGCCCTTGTAACACATATTAACTCGTGAAGAAAATTTGGACATAAGATATTCCATTTTAGTTTGAATTTCAAGTTCATTGGTGTCAAAATTTTCAATATCTAAATCAAAGAAGGGATCAAAATCATCCTCATGCTCTTTATCAGTCTCATTTAAATCTGATTTCATTTTAAGGGTGATTACTTCGTTTGAATCGAAATCAATTTCAGAATTATCTGAGAATTTTGTAAGTAATTCTGATTTAGTAAATTTGATTGGCTCGGTCCCAAGTTTAGACATTTTGAACGAATCATCTAAGTCTTCTATATCTTGAAGCTGGATTTCTGTAGATACTTCGATTTTTTTAGGAATTTTTATCTCTTCATCATTGAAATCGTCATCCCAATTTTCATCCTGAGATTCTGAGTATGTATTAATAGATTTCAAATGGCGTACTTGTTCTAGATTGATCATGGAAGGTTTGGGTTTGGCACCAGTTTGGCTCAACCACTTATGTTTTAATAATAGCTTTGCAGAGATTCTTAAATTAGGCTGTTTTTGAAAACATTCTAAAAGGAAATCCTTCGCTACCGATGAAATATGCTTGGGTAACGGAGGGTGATCATCTGTTCCTATAGCATGGAGGGTTGCCATTGGATTCAAATCATGGTATGGAGGATTGGTTGTAAACAATTCGATGATTGTAGCCCCCAAAGACCAAATATCCGAAGCTGTACAAATACCTTCACCACCCAAAATTGTTTCAGGTGCCATCCAATTTGGAGTTCCAACAACTGTATGGTGTTGGGAATTAACTTTTGTGGCGACTCCAAAGTCTGCCAATTTGATATCACCGTTTTCAGTTAGTAAAACATTTGCAGCTTTGACGTCCCTATGAACCACACCTTGTTGATGTAAATAATTCAAGCCGAGTAAAATCAGACGCACGATATCGATAACTTGGTTTTCAGGGAAACCCTTTCCTTGCTTTTTATAGATTTGCCTTAAAGAACCACCCGAGCAATACTCTAGAAACACGTTCAAGGAAGTGGATGTTTTAACAAAACCATGATATTTTACGATATTTGGATGTTTCAAGATCTTCAATAGATCGATCTCACCCATTAATTCCATAACATCTTGGTCTTTTTCAAGTAATATTTGTTTGATAGCTACGACTTGGTTTGTTTTTAAGTTGACACCCTTATAAACACTAGCAAATGCACCCCTACCGATCAAAATAGAAAACTCGAAGTTTTCTAATGCGTTCGACAGTCTCGTTCCAGGTCTTTTTTCGAATCTTTGGGCTGGAGTCAATGATACTTTAACGGAAGCATTTCTGGTGTGCCTATTTCTATCAGGGGTGGAGGTGGATTGGTTGGTAGGGCGAGGAGGTGCAAAAGCAGAGAATGGGGTTTCTGGGGTTGTATGGGCAGCCAAATCATTATTGCTTCGTAATTTGTGGACTGTTATTGGACGGTCAGAGGATTTGACCACTTTTTCTAGGAATGGCAGTTCGTTTTCGTTGTGGTCCGAGGTTTCTGATATCGAATATATTTTGTAAGGAGACTTTTGTTTTGGATTTGTATCCGTAGCAACGGGAGTTTTTTGTTTGGCCCTTGATCTGCGGTCGATTGGGTGGTCATCGCTTGATTTAGGGTTGTTTTCCCGCTCGTTTCTCTGGGAGGTGCTTGCATTGGACTTAGGCGTATCATATTCTACGTAGGATGTCTGGACCTTCTTTAGAAACGGCGATTCTGAGCCGTTTCCCCCGTTGGTTCGAACAATCAACGAGCCAGAAGCTCGCGAAAACCGCAGGTACGACAAATCTAACTCGCCGGTTTCGGCACCAAAGTCGTCGGTGTAGCTGGCATTGTCGGACGTCTCTTGATACTTTCTTAAAGTGGCGTCTCTGATCAACGACTTCTCCAGTAAACTCGACTTTCGTTGGGACTTGGGCGCCGACGGCACGGGCCCAGCCAGCTTGGAACGGTCGTCAGGTTCTGCCATGTCATTCCACGGTAAAGCCAGCTGTGAATGGATCGTAATGGTGAGAGAAAGAGTGCTGGTGATGGACCGTTGGTGATGTTTGGGTAAACAGTGCGACGCGGTACTAACAATGGTCCATTACAAGAGCAAGTCCGACTAGCTTCAGCAAGTTTCAATAGCATAATAAGCTGGTTAACTAGCTTCTGGATATCACGAGGGAACAGATTATGTAGCTATCACACTCTTTATCCTATTATATTAATCAATCAAATTGAGTGGCCCTTCAATCATCATTGGGTTCTCACTCATGAACTAAATGATCTACACTAAGAGCTTTTAAGCACACTAAAAGATGAAGAGCAGATACATATGGGACGAAGAGGTGGCCACCGGGAGGCAATGCCGCTATACTTTGGGCGCCTTACGGGCCTGTCATGTGGCAGAACGGTGGGAGTTGTTGACTCTGGTATTGCATTATATATTTTTGTATAGGGTAGCTGCGAAATCCTCTACTCTTAGTGTGGGTATTTGTGGTGAGGCAAAGGCTGGAGTAGAATAGCCACCTAATTCCACCAGAGTCCATTGAAGGCTGATACCAGCTTGGAAAATTATCATAATTTTCGGCTCTCTAGATATCTAGCTATATAAATATCTTTTTTTAGTCGATTATTTTCAACAATTACTAGTATACCCGGCGGGTGCTGTGCAATTCAAAATCTACCATTGGATCCTTATTGAGACTGCTTTGCTTCGAGCATCCCAAAGGAGAGCTAACTACATTGCACCTTAATTTTTTTCGCTTAAATGATTTTGTCACAGCATCTAAAACCCAGGATATTATCCGTCAAGTCTATTTGACGTTGTTTGGTAATTAGAACTATTTGGTAGTGATATCTTCATTATTACATAAAATGACTGTAGATTTATAATGGTGAATAAAAAGTTCAGGAATCTTAGATTGAATATGTTTTTTAGTTCTTAAATACAGCCGGAAAGTAACCAAGCAGATTGAATTGTTCTAAGTTTAATGTATTTAATTCTATAATTAGGTCGGTTAAGTCTAAAAGTATGTTTTATTCATTTAGACAACTTTTTGCTTCCAGGTTCTGACAATATATGGATTTTCTTAGTGAGATTAGAATTATCAAGATATTCATGTGCTTCTACGAGAAATGTAACAATTCCAACGCTTCAACAAATAGCGATTTCCTGGTCTCTTACGGTATCAATGAAATATAGGAATTTCATGATTCCTCTGATTATATCTTTTACTCTTCATGAAAAATACTTGTGCCGGGGAGTTTTTAATAATGAAGTTCATATCTGTATATCCATATACCTTTGATGTAGTGTAAACTCAGAATTGATTTTTTTGACTCTACATTTTTGAACACTTTGAATAGTTTTGGTGGCTTCTGGATAAGGAGTTTTTTCAACATCCTAAAGGATTTGGACAGAGGCTACAAAGATGTTTATTAAAGTGTGCAAATTCTTTTCTGCCAAAGATTCTCTAAGCTGTTTTCTACTCGGAAAATATCATTTAGACTTATTACACTCTGTAAGAATCCAATGTTTTGTTAATGTTTCCTATATATCAAAGATAGATCAGCCGTATGAAAGACCATTAAATTCACAACTTGGTCAACAACTTACCAGGTCCTTTTTTGGAGCTGAATAATAAGCCCCAAGTCTCAGGGATCTTTTGGAAATCATGGCTCAAATCAACCAAAGTGAATGATTCCTCAGTTACCTTGATCTTACCTTGTTGGACCCAAGTCAAAATATCTTTGATACCTTGTTCATATCTCTCCTTATAGTCAAGAATGATGAACCCCTTGACATTGAGCCTGTTTACAATAATTTGGGGCCAGCCGTAGATTACTGACTTCTTGATATCGTTATAACCAGCAATGGCACCACATGCTACAATGGTACCAAAGGGCTTGACCAATCCTAACATCACATCCAAGATCTGGCCACCAACCCCATCGAAAAACACATCAGCAAACTTCTGTTCACCAATGGCTTTCTTGAGGTTGGAAAGAAACTTGGGGTCGGAGTAATCGACACAAACATCGGCACCAATGGACTCCACATAGCGACACTTTTCAGCACCACCGGAGATCCCAATGACTCTTTTGCACCCAATGACATTTTTGGCAATTTGAACACACATGGATCCAGTGGCACCAGAAGCAGCCGAGATCACCACGGTGTCGGTAGGCTTGAGGTTAGCCACGTCCAAAAGACCAAAATAGGCCGTCAACCCTGTCATTCCCAAGATATCGAGGTACCATGTGAGAGGAACGGTTGTGTTTTCCACCTTGTTGAAAATCGAACCTTTACTAACGATAGAATAGTCAGACCATTTCAGCTCACAGCTAATGATGTCACCAGGCTTGAAGTTATCCAATCTCGACTCCACAATCTGGCCCAATCCCAAGGACCTCATGATTTCGCCCTTGAGCACCGGCTCAACATACATTCTGTCTGGCTGGATCCCCTTTTGAATCCATGCTCTTTGAGTGGGATCATTGGAAAGATAGAGAGTTTTCACGAGAACTTCACCATCTTGGAGCGGTCTCAATTGCCTTTTGACAAGTTTGAAGGTGGAATTTTCGTCATTCAAGTTGTAATTGACCTTTGTTTGTGGAGGATCGTTTAAAATGAAGCAGTTGGATTCAGATGGCATGGTTTGGCCTTGTCATATCCATGGGATGCCTGGCTATTTATATGTCGCAGTGGGGATCAATGTGGGGAAGGCTGCGAAAGCCGAGTACCGAGCTCCATGTCTCATGGTGGGTAGCCGAAACCATATGGATGGGGGCCTAGAACCTGTCTGGCAATTTGGTTGCTGTATTGTTATTGGTGGTGATGGTGAGTAGGGTCTGGATTCGGTATTGGCTCGGCAATCGACGGGCTTTGTTGGTGCAATAGGAAGGCTTATTTGACAAAACCTTAATTCATTACATAATGCTGGGGCCGTTAGAAAGTATAATTATTGAAATTAGATCAGAATGATCACACAAAACACCAGGATGAAGTACACGTCCTTGTCTATGGTATGGACGATCCACCGACGAGATTGGCGAGGATCGGATACCTACTTACCTAGACCATTGGTATTAAGTCAGTATTTCCCAAGATGATTATTAGAAGTCAGGCACCTGAGCAGAAAATCAAAATCTCTTGCAAGGAGCCGAAATTACTGGCAAATTCGGTGGGATGAATCAGTGTTAACTAGAGAGATCTAGTCACGTGCCCAATCTAGATTAGATGGAATGATAATCCGTGTAATTAAGTGGCTTTGCAAGGTACTTGCCGTTAAGCGGATACCGACTGTCAGTTGGTGTAGTGTGGGTGATTCAAACCATAGTCAGTCGTGCTATTTTTTATAATTGTGTTTAAATTTTCTAGATATATAAATCATGCATAGAACATTATTCCTCAAAATATAGCCAACCCACGGTTAAACCATGTATCCTGCTTTCCCATGTGAATGGTAACATTTGAAGTTTTAATTAAATGGCATGAACTATAGTACTGCTGTATTGTTTTGTATTTTGTACATATTAAACAAGTGTCTGTGATTTTTTGATTTTTCGCAGCCAAACCTCAGCTACATAGAGGACAACAAGCTTTAACGATTTCTAATCTCTGTTCAAGCTGTTGTGCAATTTGTACTCCTTCATAAACAAAGAGCACACGTACCCGAGTGTGATGACGGTGACACACATGATAAATGTCCCCTTGCACCCTGCATTATAGGACAAAGTGATTGCCAGGCGAATATAATGTGGTGCTTCTTTGCTATATTGTGCATTTTCCAAAGCCTTCTTGATCATTTTCTTAGCCAAATCTTCATCTGGCTCCACGGCCCGAATCCTTATGTTCAACTGTTTTTGAAGAATATGTTGGAAAACCGCAGAACCCAATGATACCCCGATGGTAGATCCGGTGGATCTAAATGTATACTGGATAGAAGTGGTACATGCTTGGAATTGAACTGGAACCGAAGCAATCAAAGCCAACAAACTGGTGGTCAACAAACAGGAATACCCCAACCCAGGAAGCAACATGACTGTGAACTGGGTGAACGTAGATGAATTGGGAGATAAAGTCAAGAGTCTGGTCGAACCAAGAACAGCAAGAAGACCAAGGAATGCAGTTATAGGGTAGTAACGACCGGTTTTTTTCATGTAAATCCCCGCAGCCATAGAACCACCAGAGACAGCAAAGAAATTAGGCACCAATCTTAAACCGGATTGTGAAGGAGATAAATGCAAAACCGAAGTGAAAAAAACCAGGACATAGAAAGTATAGGCCAAAACACCCATAGTGAAGAACCAATTGGCCAAAGACGAAGCCAAAACAGTCCTCACTGTCAAAACTTCAAGCGGGAGAATTGGCTCTTCCGATACATACAATTCCACGTACACGTAACAGGCAATAAGTACGAGGGAAGCCAAGATCAAGCCGGCAAAAGTATAAGAAGTGAAGGGAATTGACCTTCCACCCAAACTTGCAGCGGTCATGAAAGCCATCAAAGAAGATACTAACAAAGAAGCACCCAAAAAGTCGACTCTTTTGAGCTTCTGGTACACATCTTGGCCCTGAGCACCCAAACCAGGAGAGCCATCAGGGAAACGCAACACCACAGCAATGACACCACTGACAAAAAGAATCAAGGGGATTTGAAGAATGAAGACGTATTTCCAACCGAGGGAATCGGCAATCAATCCTCCTACAAAGCCACCGGAAGCGTAGCCCAAACCAAAGCAAATATTTCCGCCACCTTGAAACACGCCTCTTTGTCTTAAGGGAATAAGATCAGACATGACAATGGTAGCTAGCGAGGTGAATCCCGAACCGCCACACCCAGCAATGAACCTACCAAGAATCAACATGGTAAACGAATTGGTGGCACAAATGGCACACCCTATAGTAAATAAACCACCGCATACAAGCAAAACGGCTTTTCTACCGAAAATGTCCGACAACTTTCCAAAGAGAGGCTGGAAAGCTGCCGAAGACACCAAATAACTGGTGGCAATCCACGAAATATTACCTACCTGGTTCAACTCCGATGCAATCACCGTCAACAACGACACCACCACCGTACCGTCCAATGCCGACATGAACACCGCCATGTACACCGACGAAATTACAAGGTACAATTGGCTCTTGGGCAAAGCATACTCCTGGTTTCCCACATCGACTTCCTGTTCGGTAGCCCCATAAACGTTCTTATTGGCGGCTGGGTGGGAGGCCCCCAAAAGACTGGCTTCTTCCGCCATCATTTCGCCAGCTATAAAGCCCTCTTGCCCGGAGCTGGCGTCGCGGAGAACGCTGGGATGGATATGGTGCTCGTGTTCCTGGTGTTGTTCTGTCATGGTCGTAGAAAGTCACCAGAAGAGGCATGAAAATTACCCTCTTATCTCTCGAAGCCACATGGCGCGATACTGGGGGCTAGCCCGGGGACAGTACCGCGACAAGGCCCGGAAGGGGATAGGGAGGCTAGAGGGAGCATTAGCTACACTTCTTTGGGTACCGATGTGGCCGGAATTTCCCCCACAATCGTTGAATACCATCCACTGGTGGTTTGTGCCACAAGCAAAGCTCTGGTTTGGGGCGTCTGTTGTAGGATAGTCTTGTGGAGCCATCGCACCAGTGGAGCCAGCACTGTGGTGAAGACGTTGTAAGGGCCCCGCAAGTCGGATGAACGATGGCAGTGAAAAATACCGCTAAAATGTCCCGAAATCTGCTAAAAACCACCGAGACTTCTAACAGTTAGAATACAGATACCCTCAAATGGTCCACCGCTGTACCCTCCGCTTATTAGCTCTGTTCATCATGGATACCTTTCCAAGGTAGCCGTACACGTACTGCACATAAACCGGCGTATGTTATAGCCTATGCACTGCATACAGACCGGTGTTTGTCCTGGTCCAGCAAACAACCACAATAGACTTCCACCTGTCGGTGGAACCATTTCTTCGAACTCCTGATGCCAGCACAATACGAAATTCTCTTCTCAGCTCTCTGTCAAATCTCCGCTGTAGAAGAAGTAATCGTTGGTGTACTGCATATAAGCAAAAGTTGGTTAAGAACCGGATCTTCAAGTGCCAAAAAATCTATATTTAATAACCCAGAATCCTTTAGACACTACAAGGGATTGTATGGCTATTTCCACTGGGAGCCGATAGTGGTGTCAGCAATACCTGATTTGGTAATTGACGTCCCCTTGATGCTGGTAAGTCTGTAAGTCCATTGGGTTATCTGCAGTCCGCGAGATGGTTGCACAAACACGTCCACCATCACCAAGAAGACCAGACGTTGTAGGCCCTACCAAACGCACCGAAACCCAAATTTACTGACTTTTTCTGGAGAGTTTATAGGCCCCACTAGCCACGTTTACTCACATGACCGATTCCATTCAAATACATGGGGATATTCCCAAAACCGTCGCCAATTTGGTCCCCATGAAGATTCAGTACAGTGGGCCAGCCAGAACCAACGAATACTTCACTGCTTCACGTAATAGAGAGAAGTTTGGTGACCAGACAGTTGATGTAGCATATTTCAGAGGGAGAAGGCTCGTGGGCCAACCAGCACCTCTCGATCAGTATACTGGGTATGTGGTGAATACCAGTGAGTCTTTGGCCCACGATGAAGAAGGGGATGTCAAAACAGTGAAAACCATGGTTCCCGTGGCCCAATTTGATAACATCAACATTTTCGGCCACGATGGGTTTGCTGAGCGCGATAACCAGTGGTCAATGTTGGGAGAATGGACCAAGATCTCCAGTGTTCTTCATGATTAATGTATAATAGTGTATAATAGAATAAATATCATAGCTTTGAAAAGTACGCAACTGATGCCGAACGACCGAACTATTTAATGTTCACAATCAAAATTAGGGATCTAAATAAATGTAGTAACTTCCAGCAAATGTGAACTCTATCAGGTGGGTGATCTGAATTAAAATTTTATGTGAATATTATTAAAATGGTCGGTACTTCTTCGAGTAGGTGAGTATTTCACATAGGTGAAGAACTTAAAATTAAAAAATGATTTAGAAATGTATCATGTATAAAATATCCTGGCTAATTGCAAATTGCAACTTTGACAATACTTGTACTAAAGAAAGATGTTTGGAGGAATTGAGGTGCAAATTTGTGGCCAAGAAGTTGTCCAACTAAGGATATCGTTTTCACTGGAGAACTATTTTTGAAATATTAGCCAAATCATCTCAACATGGTTTTAATCTTAAATTCAGTTTCTATTTTTTTTTTTTTTTTTTTAAAATTTTAAGGTGAACGTACCCAATACTAATTATAGTTTGAATATGTTCGAAATTAATTATACTAGTGTGGGAACAAACATTCAACAAGAGAATCAGATCAGTCTGACCAATTCGCAATAACTCTTACATGATTTCTTCTATAATCGTATCTATATTACATATTCTCTATAAATCTAAGGCTCAGGATAGAACATACTTAAGCAATCTTGGTGACCAACTTCCCGTTTGGCTTGTTAGAACCAAACAAGAGACTCCAAGTGATAGGAACCTTTTGCAAAGGATCGGATTCCTTGGAGAGATCTTCCACATGGTAAGCACCGTTAACGGAAATTTTACCTTCAGTAATACCCTTGACCAAAGTAGCAACACCTTCTGGGAATTGGGCAGCGAATTCCATGAGAATGAAACCTCTGATGGACAAGGCATTGACAATAATTTGAGACCAGTTGGTCACCACTGACTTGGATTTGTCGTTGTAACCAGAAATGGCACCACAAGCAGCAATACGACCGTTCTTCTTGATTTTGGTCAATACGAAACTCAAGATTTCACCACCAACATTGTCGAAGTAAGCATCGACGTAATCCTTACCGATGATCTTGGTAAGTTGGTCTTGGTAATCTTTGTCGTGGTAGTTGACACAGTGGTCAGCACCAAGAGATTCGACCCACTTACATTTTTCATCGGAACCAGCAATACCAATAACCTTGGAAGCCTTGAAGATATGTTTGGCAATTTGAACGGCAACAGAACCAGTGGCACCTGCAGCAGCAGAAATGAGGACGGTTTGGCCCTCTTTAAATTGCAAAACTTCCTTGAGACCAAAGTAAGCAGTCAATCCAGTGATACCTAAAAGAGAAAGGTAGACAGGGAAATCAAGACCCTTGGATTCGTCAATCTTGTTGAGGACAGCAGATTCGTCAGCAATAAAGTAATTAGTCCATGCCATGGAAGCAACAACCTTGTCACCAACGGTGAATTTTTCAGACTTGGTGGCTACAATTTCACCAACACCAAACGACTTGACAGGGTCACCTTCTTGCAATGGTGCCATGTAAGTTCTATCGGCATCTTGGTCTTTGTCCATCCAAGCTCTTTGAGCTGGATCATTGGAAAGGTACAAAGGCTTGATCAAAATTTGGCCTTCCTTCAAATCAGCTTCGGCGAATTTAGTATCAACAAATTCAAAAGTAGCATTGGGGCTACTGAAATCATACTCAACAGCAGATTCAGGAAGGTTTTTGAGGGTGATAGTTCTAATTGTGGATGGGACAGACATTTTTTAATTGGTTGATGGGGAAATTGAATTCCAACGGAATCCCAGCTGACCTTTTATATGTTTTCCCCAGACTATCGTCATCGAAGGTTCTATATTCATTAATAAGCTGTAGTTATACTATTATGCAAGTAGCGGAGATCGTAAGGACTTATTTCTGGATTAGTCCCGATGGCTCACTAATTAGGTAGTACCGAACGGCAATTGGTCTAATTGACACCAATTATCTAATCAATGCTTACAAAACTCAAGGCACGGCGAGAAACTTCTAGAAGATACAGCAACAAATCAACTCCAAATGTCACCTAAGGTACAATTTCAAAGATTTATTTCCAAGCTCGAGGCATCGCCGAATTTATGATGCTCAAACTTGTAGGAAATATAGCACCATTCAGGCGTTCTCCAAGGTCAAAATAGTCCATGATAGTCCAAGACACTCCAAGATCAAGCTTTTTTTTGGACCCCACAAGGAAATTTGCGAAATTGCGGATATTGCACTGTTTAGCTTAATTTCAAACAGGGGTTTTTAGGCCATAGGCATCGGAGTTGTCGCACTATTTTTTGGTGAAATTTTTGCGGTAGTGGTGAATCACATTCGGCAAACCGTTTGATTTAGCGGGCATTTAGCGAATTACGAGAGGGGGGTGAGGGGGGCCAAAAATAGTCTGGAGTTCATCGAGTTCATCGAAGGTTCTTTGTCCAAATTGGTAATTTGTCAAAAAATATTTTTTTTTTTTGGGTAATATGTCGTTGGAAAAGTGACCTTCTTGTTATAGTAACCAACAAGGCATTGCCTTTTGGTACCAGTAATGTTTATTGACCATTCTAGCTGTGACTCTACGGTGTGACCGGTAAACGAGAACATGTGGTTATTTTTAACACAATAACTAACAGTCTAGGTATTAAACACTCCTAGCTCAATTAGATATGACTTTGACTATGGACTATTCTTTTTATTTTCTCATATATTAAAACCATGAATAAATACTCCATCACAAATGATGGCAGCAGAGGAAAAAATGAAACATACACTGAGTTAACAATAAACCAATTTCAAACACATCAACAGGTTACTACTCTAGCTCGATCTTTGTCAGGTCCAACAATCGTAGACCCTACTTATATTTAAGCCATTAGTTGGCTTTTTCCATAGGAATACCGTGGGTGTCAGCCATGGCAGCTTCCTGCTCATCTCTCTCGGCTCTTTCCTTGTTCCAACTCAACAAATTGACATCACCGGTCTTTCTTGGCTTGATGAAATTGGTAATCAACAAAGCAAGTCCGAGAACGAAGCAGAAACCTCCACCAGCCATCCAACTGATCCCAAGGAAAACATTCTTGCCACCAATGACCGATCTCTGAGAAATATATATGAACTTCTTTCCGCGAAAAGGTAACACGGGGAAATGAAGGCCAATGGTCACTTCGTAGATACCCCGATGCAAGACGTCGTCGTCATTTCTAAGGGCAAGCTTATTAAAATTTGGTAAACCCGAGGGGTGCATCCAGTTTTGGAATTGTTCCCAAGTGGAAATGTCAGGGACATTGGTGGCATTGTAACCATTGGGGAATCTTTTGTACCAGTTGGGAGGGGGAACAATCTCTGTGTAATTGTACTTTGTCTTTTTGAATCTGTCCTTGTCAGAGGACCAGGCAATACCCTTATCGGTCATGGTATAGTCTCGATCAGTACCATTGACGGCGGCCAAAACAGGCTGATATGTATCATTGAACAAACTATTGGCGATCAATCCACAAGGATAGTACTTCTTTCCATTATCATCAATGGATAAAGGTTGACAGTTTCCACCCACGGTATCTTTGATATCATGAGTACTGGCAGCACGACCATTGATTTGATGTTCATTGAATGACTTGACATAACGACGGTGGTTAGCGTAAAAATTCTTCAACCGGTAGAAAAAATAGAGAGGGGCCTTAATATCTTGAGGAACTTCAAATTGAATCCGACATACGTTTCTTTCATCTTCAAATGGTTGGGACTCGTCGGTAGCAAGTCTCCACTGAGGTTTGTTTTCGATTTCAGGAGAACCCCGGAAGTTGAACGTGTAGTATTCTTCAGGAATTTCAGTCCACGAGTTTCTCGAAGCTTGGAGTTCACATTGGGTATAATCAATTACAATATCCTGGACTTGATGAGAAGCATACCACATGGCAGCACCCAAGGGCACAAAGATGATGGCAATTCCGATCATGATAGGAATGACGGTTTTGGCAGTGAACACCGGGTTGTATGCCCTCATTCTTTGTTGTCTAAAGGCATTGTTGGCGGGTCTTCTTGAGTGCTCCTTTGGTTTCTCTGGTTGTTCATAATCTGAATCTGAATCGAAATCGTCCTCGACCTCGGCGTGTAGTTCGGGGGAAGGATGTTCCGGATTTCCATTCTCAATCTCATGATCGATAGACCTGCGTTGATGGTCTGCCATGGTGTAAGGAGTAGAGGAGTAGAGGGAGTTGATTCCGTGGTTTCCGTTTCGCACGCACCAGTAGTAGTGGGTGGTGAATCACCTAGGGACAGATGGTGGTGGGACGACTGAGGGCTGGGGAAAAGAATGGTGAGAAATGGGGATGCTGGGGCGGCAGCTGGATGGAAACGGTTAAAGGGAGCGCATTAGGGGGACTATAGTGAGGGGCTCTGTGGAGCCAGGATGCCATTTTTTTGTCTTTTGATGGGGTGTTTAGCAGATACCTACCACGGGGCTTCGACTGGTGCTCGTGCGGGACTCTACCGGGGCATCGCCCTGGGCCACCGCGGGGCCGTCCTTAGTTCCCTTTTAGTCCCTCGCCCGAACCATATCTCCGAGACGGTGCACAATCCACCGCAAAGACGAAACCACGTTAGTGAAAACTGCCAATTTGACTGCTATATGAGGTTCTCAAGGTGTGAGAAATCTGTCTAAATCTGTGTAATTCAATATTATATCAATCAAGCGATAATATGAATAAAACAATACAAATAAATATTGAATAATTAAATATCATACCCCAGTACACAGGAATGTCTCCTACATCTTTCGATAAGGGTATAGGAAGACAACTATAAAATACTATAAATATTTGAAGGGAAACGATAAATACAGGTATTTCAGTTTGATCTTCGGCTGTTATTAAACCTGCTTAGAAAATGGTACATAATATATACGTGAATATCATGTCTCACGTGACCACCAGCCTGGCTGAAATGCTAGTATTGATTACACGATCTTTCCTATTATTACGAAGATCGACACTGGAGATGAACAGGTCTGTACCGCTCAGAAAAGGTCGAAAAGAAATCTGGAATCTAATTCCGAATTTGTGGAATGAAATACTCGCCCATTTAATCCCTGTTTAACTAAAGAACTATTTAAATATTAGTGTACATCATCATAAATAAAAACACCCACCACCCACCTTGGAACATTCATATTTTAATGTATGCATGTTAATTTGATATTTGAATAAATTGCAATATAATTACCGTGGTTAATACTATAATAGTGAGTATAAAGAATATATAATAATGTTTAATATCGACCAAGTCCTGCTAGCGAGAAACTCGTACAATAATTCAGCTAGAGCACTTACATCAGAAATATATGATAATTAAAATCGTCTTGCTATTGACGAATGTACGAAGTAATTGATCTATTCACCGCAATACTGTTGTTTGCGATTGGTAGCAGTTCTAATTTCACAAAACCTAATTTCGATAAAATTCTACACTAAAAGAATTTGCGTAATAATTTTCAAGCAACTGGTAGGCTTCAGAGGCCGTTTAAGTTTCATAGTAGCATATAAACTCCGAAAATATCGGAGCACCTTTTTGGGTAGGTTTACTACACGACATCTACACGACATCTTTGCGACACCCTCAATACCTGCGATATCTCTTATCCACTGCTAGATGCCCTCGTGAGGTCACAAGCAAAAAGTAGACCATCTCTGCCACCATCTCTACACCCACCAACTCTTTTCGCTTTCCTACCTAGCTTTCTCCAATCCCTTCCGCCATCACTTTCTCCCCTTGCATCCTCTAGTAGTTGGTGAAAATCACGTGACCGAGCTCCATACCAAACTATATTTGCCTAAAAATTTTCATTACTCTTCACCATCATGTCAGGACAAGAAACAGACGCTGAAAAGAACATCGAGATTTGGAAGGTCAAGAAGTTGATCAAGTCCTTGGAGGCTGCCCGTGGTAACGGTACTTCCATGATCTCGCTTGTGATTCCTCCAAAGGGACAAATCTCCATCCAACAAAAGATGTTGACTGATGAATATGGTACTGCTTCCAACATTAAGTCACGGGTCAACAGATTGTCGGTTTTGTCGGCCATCACCTCCACCCAACAAAAGTTGAAGTTGTATAACTCTGTCCCTAAAAACGGGTTGGTGATCTATTGTGGTGAAGTGTTGACCGATGAGGGTAAAGAAAAAAAATTGAATATTGATTTCGAACCATTCAAGCCCATCAACACCTCGTTGTACTTGTGTGACAACAAATTCCACGTGGAGGCATTGAGTGAGTTATTGGAAAACGATGACCGTTTTGGTTTCATCATTATGGATGGTAATGGTGCTCTTTTCGGTGCCGTTTCCGGTAACACTCGTGAAGTTTTACATAAATTCACCGTCGATTTGCCCAAGAAGCACGGAAGAGGTGGTCAATCGGCCGTTCGTTTCTCCAGATTAAGAGAAGAAAAGAGACACAACTATGTTAGAAAAGTCGCAGAAGTGGCAGTTCAAAATTTCATCACCAACGATAAAGTCAACGTTAAGGGATTGATTTTGGCTGGTTCTGCTGATTTCAAGACCGAATTATCCAAATCCGATCTTTTCGATTTAAGATTGCAACAAAAAGTCATTAAGATTGTTGATATTTCTTATGGTGGAGAAAATGGTTTCAATCAAGCCATTGAGTTGTCGGCTGAAACCTTGGCCAATGTCAAGTTTGTTCAAGAAAAGAAATTGTTGGATCAATACTTTGATGAAATCGCTCAAGATAGCGGTAAGTTCTGTTACGGTATTGAAGATACCTTGAAGGCTTTGGACCTTGGTGCTTGTGAAATCTTGATTGTTTATGAAAACTTGTCTACTGTTAGATATACCTTGAAAGATATCGAAGGTGAAGAAGTGATAGCACATGCTAACCCAGATGCTGCCGACAAATCATGGCAATTAGACAAAAAGACCGGAACCGAAATGGAAATCGTTAAGGAAGAGGTTCTTTTGGAATGGTTGGCTGAAAATTACAAGAGTTTTGGTGCTAACTTGGAATTCGTTACTGATAGATCTTCTGAAGGTGCTCAATTCGTACAAGGTTTCGGTGGTATTGGTGCCTTGTTAAGATACAAGGTCAACTTCGAACAATTGGTCGATGAATCCGATGATGATGAGTATTATGATGATGATGAAGATGATTTTATTTGAATTCACTTGATTGTTTCTTGATTTTAATAGTGTACAAAGTTGCACAGATTTTGAGCTCCAAGTATTTTTTTGAACAAGATTGTAAGCTGCTCATAGAAGGGCAGAAACACATCATGATGTGTGCTTAAGTGCATGCTTCAAAAGACAATGACAGCTGTCGTTGTGATTACTAGAGAACTATTTTTTGGTTTGGTTATAGTGATACAGCAATATATGCGAATGCATCTAATAAGAATGAAGAATCACACATTTCTAATTGTAGATTTTGATAAGTCAATATTTTTCTATCATTTCCCAACTGAGCTTTTTGATGTTATCGTCACTTTTAATCTTTATCCATTCGATATAATTTACTATAATCGATCCTGTCGTGGCATAGGCGTTGTAGGTAAGGTATACGTTAATGGAATGATAGCCCATTTGTCTTTGACTAACTTGCTAAATATGAACCAACAGCTATAAATTAGATATTCGTCTACTAGGTCAAAGCAAAACGATTGGTTCATTTTGATCCCATCTAACTGCAATTATATATTATCTATCCTAGTCTCCAGGTAAAAATTATTATGGAAACTTTATATTTCTACCAAGAATTTATGAAATTTTAATGTCTCTTATCGGATTAAAGTCTTGCTAGAATACCCATGGGCAAATCAGTTTAATATCAGTTCAAATCCTATGGAAATATATATCGTGCTCTATTAATTCAGGATTGGATCGTTTTTTAAATCTCTATTATAGCCCGCTTACTTTTTCTTAGGCTTGGCCACCTTTCCTCCCTTTGCCTTGAGAATTCTTTTTCCTCCTTTCTTATTTCTCAAGTCATCTAATGCATTAGTCATTTCATGACCCAATACTTCCTTGTGTGTTTTTCCAGAGACCATTTGATGGGCAAAGTTTTCAAGACCACTGGTCAAATAAGATCTTCTCAAGTTCTTTCTCAAAGGAACTTTCATTAACTCTTTGAGTTCGAACCTTATTCTTTTTTGTTCATCTTTAGTAAGGGCTTTTTCTTCCTTTCTCTTTTTCTGCTTTTTGAGAACATCATCCTCAAAATCATCAATATCCTCATTATCTATTCCCAAATCTTCAGCTGCTTGTTCGACCCAGGACTTTTCCTTTCTGGTTGCAATAGAAGAAATTGAGGCATCGGCTAATTGGGCAGAAAGTGTAACTCTAGGTTTAACCTGGCCAACGAGGTCCAATTCCACAGGAAGTAATTTTAAATCGTTATGAACATTCAATCTTGAATTCTTGGAAGATGAAGAAGCAACCAATCTTCTTAATTTTCTCAATGGTCCAGAAGCTTCTTGTGGCGAGCAGAACATCACAGAAACACCTTCGTTTCCTGCTCTAGCCGTTCTACCTGATCTGTGAACGTATACATCTGCTGATCTTGGAAGGTGATAGTGAACCACATGATCAATATTAGAAATATCCAACCCTCTGGCTGCCACATCAGAGGCAATAAGCACCGAAACTTCATTTTTTCCACTGGCTTCTTTAAACTTTTCTAAAGATCTCAATCTTTGCTTTTGAATCATGGCAGAATGAAGGGAAAATGCAGGGATTCCAAGGTTAGTCAAAAATGGCACTAATCTCTTAACTGAATCAATAGAATTAGCAAAGACCAAGGTGCTGCCCTTGTACATCAATAAGAAGTAGTACAAATATAAATCTCTTTCATTTGGGCCAACTTCCACCAAAGCTTCGGTGATTTGTCCTGAAACCACCTCTTTAGGATTAGCATCAATTAATGTAGGTTTAGGATCTTTGAATTTCAACTTTTCATTCAATAATTGAAGAATCTCGTCATTTTCGATCAAGGTACCTTCTTTTGCCCTCTTATGGTTTTTGTCCAATTTTCCAAACAAATCTCGGGAGAATGTTGCACTAAACACTAAGGTTTGCCATTTCCAGTCTACATGAGCTGATTTTTGACGATTTTTAGAAAACATCTCCAATATCTTTTCAAATTCCTCAAAATGACCATCTTGTAACAATCTATCGGCTTCATCCAATACTACAATGTCAGTATTAGCGAGTCTCTTGGTCAATTCTTCACTCTTTTCTAATAATTCCAAGAAACGACCGGGCGTAGCAACCAAAATGCCAGGTCCGTGCTGCAATAATCTTTCTTGTTTTTGAATCGATAAACCACCGGTTATACTGACAATCCCGTTGTAATGTAATGGGGAAAATTTAGAAACTTCTTTGAGATGATCCACGACTTGGTGGGCTAATTCTCTTGCGGGTGCAAAAATAATACCAGTTGGTGGAGTGACAATTTTGTTCTTCCGGTTCTCTTTTATTTGAGCAATTTTGCTCATATATTTTTCAAGAATTGGGATACCATAAGCCAAGGTTTTACCGGAACCGGTAGTAGCCTTACCGATGATATCTTTACCGTCGATGGCCACAGGAATGGTTCTTTTCTGAATAGGAGTTGGTTTATCAAACTTTAAACTATTTAATCCAGCTAATGTGAATGCACTCAAAGAAAGGTTTTCATTCTGCCATTCTGGCAAATCAATATCATTGTCGTCGGGTAATGGGAGATCTAAAGGAAAGGACCCTTTCAATTCGGATTCATCCTGATCTTCTTCGATATCGTCGTCATTTTTGTCGATATCTTCGTTATCGTCGAATCCAGTAAACTCATCTTCAAGATCTGCATCTTTAACTTCAGCTTTTGCTGCGTCTTCTTTTTTACCCTTGGCCTCCAATTGTTTCTTTTCTTTCTTAGCTTTTGCCCTGGCTTCTGCTTCAATTTCTTTCTTAAAATCTTCTTCTTCTAGTTGGACAAATTGGGGTTTACCATCAACCATTTTCACATCTACACCTTCGAGTTCCTCGAGACCCATGAAACCAGAGTAGTCTCCCAAATTATCGGGAATTTCCACTGGTTTCCATGTCAAATCACCAATTTTCACAATCTTAGAGTTTTTCTTCTGGGTTTGCTTTAAAGTGGGGGTTTTGCGGGGTTTTTGGACTTTTTTGGATCCTTTCTTCTTTCCCGATGCATTGCTAGTGTTCTTGGAGCCATCTTTGGCCTTGTTAGACTTTTGAGGCGCCATCTTCTGGGGTTCTTCTGCTTAAGATGGCCATCGCACTTTTTTAGTCTAACTCATCGGGTACTGCAGGCAAGCCCATACCAGACCCTAGAGATCAAGCTATCAACATCAACCACAGACACCATAGACCATTAGAACGTGGATTTTGGTTCATAGAACCTTCTAGAATCAACTTATTAGGTAATATCTATAGTCTTGTGGAGCTAACTACTTTTAGAACCAAATTATTGATATAGCAGTACAACTTCAGTGCCACAAAAGCCATCATTAACAAGTGCAATTGGTACTAGATAAACCCATTCACAGTCCATATTGAACCAGTTGTGACATTGTGGTCGAAAACCGGGTGCTTTAGTTCGCTATATAGCTCGGAAAAGAATAGAAAAAAAATACTAAATATTCTGCATCAGGATGAAACGAGGGCTTCTACGTCGGCCTCAATCGATTACTGGACAATCACCGACCCCTAAGAGTCTTAAACCTCAAAAGGCTCGACAACTTATCCGTCGGTTCCATGTACTTCAGAAAAATAAGTACTCAATTATCACGAAATTAAGCAAAATAACTGGGGTAGATGCCAATTTGGACAATTATAAACAAACTGTGCTTGGGATGCATCGCCGAGTCTACGAAGATACGATCAAACTGTTCAAAATAACCAAGCAAACCAGTCCGCCACGTTTGGAAGAGCTAAGCCATTTAGAATTAGTTAGGGAATTGGCCAAGATAGATGCTGAATTGGAGAAAAGGGGTGGATTAAACGCATACCAATCAGCCTCAACCCAGGGACAAACCAGTAATAGAGGTGGTGACTCTTCCAAGAAGCTTATAGAGTGGTTGAAAGAGCCATTGTGTCTGGATAAGCTAGATGGGAACCTTAATGCTTTGGAAATTGGGTCATTGAGTCCTACAAATGCTATCTCCACCGGAGGTATATTTGAAAATGTTACCAGAATTGATTTGAATTCCCAGAGCCCTTCAATATTGAAGCAGGATTTTATGGAAAGGCCCTTACCAAAAAACGATGATGAGAAATTCAATCTCGTATCTTGCTCCTTAGTGGTTAACTTCGTTCCATCTCCCCATGAAAGAGGTGAAATGTTAAAACGAATCACTAAATTCTTAAAGCCTCCACAAGATGGACGGATGAGTAGCTTGTTTTTTGTGCTACCCTTGCCTTGTATTAGTAATTCAAGATATTTTGATGAGGAATCATTGGATATGATAATGAAGCATTTGGGGTTCGAAAAAACATTTCGATATGAAGCCAAGAAGGTGGCATACTGGCTCTACGATTGGAATGGAAAAGTAAAGAAAACGGGAAATTTTGTTAAAAAGGAGTTGTATCCTGGAGCTAATAGGAACAACTTTTGCATAACATTGAAATGAATTATATTTTAAGGCATGAAATGCATTGATTACTGGTTAAAAATAAACAACTTTTGAGGAGAACGGCATAACTGCCCTTGAAATTGAAAACTAGAGCATTCCTGAAAATGTCACATTTAATTATTAGACGGAGAACATCCCACGAAGCGGTAAACTAACTACATAGAGTGGGTACCTGAGTTCAATAGGCCCAATAGTCTTAGCGCCTCTATAGAAAATCAAATGTTCAGGTAATGAAGGATCCTAAAATTAACCGTTCCCTAATTGGTAGAGAATTCAAAAAATATCATCCGTAAGTAAAAGGCAAGATACTGCAAGCTCTAGCCTATTTGTTTTTACTTCAAGTTATATATACCAGAATCTTTTCTCTTCTTTGACATCTAGAGAGAAATAAAAGTCCAATGAAAGTACTATTGAAACGATAAACAAATTCAAAGATCCGCTTCCAATACTCCTTTAAGTTTAATATTTCTCCATCTGATGCGAGGTTTTAGCAGTATATCTACTTCAGTAAGTATCTTTTCTACGTTTAAGCCACACGAAATATCATCTTTTTGATTTGGTGTCGGCAATCGACTTTCAAGGCAAAGAATACATCTTTGCCATTCCTATAGAACAGCACTATCTACGTAGACACTTGAATATCCAAAGACCTCGAATGCTTCTAAGTACATCTCTTTGTGCAGATCTTTATGGAAAACCCAGACAACTAAAGTCGGTGTTTGGTGCAGCTCACCAGATTGACATGCCCATAATTGGCTATTTCGTCTGCTTTTGGTATACATGTAGTCTTCTTTCACTGTTCGGTTTACTATTTCAATTGCCTATTTTGTGCTGAAGTCCAGCTGCAACAACATAGCTTAACTCTGAACGTCGTTTTGTTAAAATCTGTCTTGCAATAGCTTAGTTAACGTCTCGTATTTAGAACAATTACACAGATGGTTTAGCCGTGCCTCATAACCCGGTGCAGGAGACTAACTTTTTGACCTATATTTTGCCGGCATGCAGGGGTACATCAGATGAGGACCAAAGTCGTCATGAGATGACAATTATGTTGATTTATCAGTTCATAAACTTGTGGTTGACCAGTGGTAAGATATTGCCCGTAGCTGAAGTGCCCGTCAACAAACCTTTTTTCATCAATGTTACATACAGCGAATTCAACCGCCAAGCGAACGGGAATTTCTTGTTGTGCAATTTATATTACAACACAAATTGTTCTGGTTCGTTTGTAGCCCTTTGCAAAACGTATGTTAAAGACAAAGTTAATCTTAGCGAGTAGAAAAGAAATCAGCTGACAGACCGTTTTTCGGACCTCTATCCGTAAGCCCACGTCATTCTACAAGGTTATGGTTTACATGGACTGCTTCCAGTTCCGACAACAAGCTGACTGGACAAAATTTGTTCTGTTAATTTTGGTAAAATTTCAACCTTGGCATGACATATTTTGAAATAGAACAATTTACATAAACAGAACAAAGTCTTGAGTGAAACGGTTAAGCATAATATTTTTGGTTAGCAGAAACTAGTTTACTAGTTTGGTCTATTTGCTACCAAAGTCCATTCTGCATAGTACTGACTCTGTCGTTATACCCGGAAATAAACTGCATCTCGTGTTTCTTGGACCCAAAAAAAATTTATTCTGCAACATGAAAGTTTTATGCCAACATCCGATGTAGTATTATACTTTCCCATGGGAAATTGTATGGAGAAACTGGAGTGATGAGTGATCCTGTGGGGGCATTTATTTTATGACTATGACAGGTTCTCAATCACGCAGAAAATAATCCCACCTTTAAGCAGACAAGATGTTCCGGAATTTTGCAATATAAAAAGACATGAATATCACCCTCCAGATTTTATTCTTCATCAAATTATGTCTCAAACAGAATTAACATCAGGAGTTCAGACTCCTCAAGTGTCTTCAATTTTAGCTAAGGAGGAAGAAGAAGCTGCTTCCTCAATTCATAAAGATGTTTTTGCTTCCAAATCCAGAAGAGATTATATTGCAATCTCCTTTTTCTGCTTATTGGTTGCCTTTGGTGGTTTTGTTTTCGGTTTTGATACCGGTACCATCTCTGGTTTTGTTAACATGGATGATTTCTTGCAAAGATTTGGCCAACAACATAGTGATGGTACTTACTACTTATCCAATACTAGAGTTGGGTTGACCGTTTCTATTTTCAACATTGGATGTGCAATTGGTGGTATCGTTTTATCCAAGCTCGGTGATATGTACGGAAGAAGAGTTGGTATTATGAGCTCCATGATTATTTACGTTGTTGGTATTATTATTCAAATTTCATCTTCTGATAAATGGTATCAGATCTGTATTGGACGTGCAATTACAGGTGTTGCAGTTGGTATTGTCACCGTCTTGTGTCCATTATTCATCGGTGAAAGTTCTCCAAAAACTTTGAGAGGTACTTTGGTTTACTGCTTCCAATTGTGTATTACTTTCGGTATTTTCATTGGTTACTGTGTCACTTATGGAACTAAAAAATTAGAAGGTTCTAGACAATGGAGAATCCCATTGGGTTTGTGTTTCTTGTGGGCTATCTTCTTGGTTGTTGGTATGCTTTGTATGCCTGAATCACCTCGTTACTTGGTTGAAAAGAATAAAATTGAAGAAGCCAAAAAATCCATCAGTAGATCTAACAAGATCTCTGCTGAAGATCCTGCTGTTCTCAATGAAATCCAACTTATTCAAGCTGGTATTGACCGTGAATCCCTTGCTGGCTCTGCTTCTTGGAAAGAATTGATCACTGGTAAGCCTGCTATTTTTAGAAGACTTGTTATGGGTGTCATGTTGTTATCCTTACAGCAATTGACTGGTGATAATTATTTCTTCTACTATGGTACTACCATTTTCAAAGCAGTTGGTTTAAAGGACTCTTTCGAAACTTCTATTATTTTAGGTGTCGTTAACTTTGCTTCCACATTCGTTGGTATTTGGGCAATTGAAAGATTTGGTAGAAGACAGTGTCTTTTAAGTGGTTCTATTCTTATGTTTGTGTGTTTTGTGATTTACTCGGTCATTGGTTCGGTTCACTTATACAAAGATGGAGAATATGATAATAACAACACTTACTTGTCGTCAGGTAGAGCCATGATTTTTATTACTTGTCTTTACATCTTTGGTTTTGCATCCACTTGGGCTGGTGGATGTTACACTATTATATCTGAAACTTACCCATTGAGAATTCGTGCTAAGGGTATTTCTATTGCTACTGCTGCCAACTGGTTATGGGGTTTCTTGATTTCATTTTTCACCCCATTCATTACCAATGCAATTCATTTCTATTATGGTTTTGTTTTCACTGGATGCCTTCTTTTCTCGATCTTCTTTGTCTATTTCTTTGTCAATGAAACTAAGGGTTTGAGTTTGGAAGAGGTTGATGAATTATATGCTCAAGGTGTCTCACCATGGAAGTCTGCAGCTTGGGTTCCTCCTCCAGAAGAAGAAATGGCTCACAGTACTGGGTACGCAGCTGAGTCAAAGGCTGAACAAGAGCATGTTTAGGTGCTTACAATTCTTTTGTAGTTAAGTTTGTACCTAGTCGTTTCGCAGCCATGGCTGCGAAATTTTGTTTGGCTGATTAGAAACAATCCACCAGTCAGTCTAATAGCGTCTTCTGGCGGTGATTTAATTACGACGATTGTTACGATTTTTATAGATATTGTGTGTGCAATGAATTAATTTTATTAAATATGAAATTTCATAAGTTTGAAAAAATCTGCCAACAGGTCATTCATCAAACGTCTTCGATCTATGTATTGACGCCTATTTGATCTAATGGAGAGGGTTAACAAAAACTGTTAATGGTTGAATGTGGTGAATTGTTATAAAACGCTTAGCCGTAAAAATCTTGTACCAACACTAAAGTTCCGGTAAAGTATGGGCATAAATAATACTCTTTCACCTCTTATTATTACTCTATATAAATTAATTAATTACTTCACGCCTTTATTAAAAAACCGTTAATCCAAATCAAGTTAGTCACTATCACTTAGCCACAATCCTATTATGCCCATACCTGTAATTGCTCGAAATACTCAACCTTCTTTCCATCCTTATTATCCACATTATCAGCAACTGCTGCTCTCACAGAGTCAACCATCATAGGGTGTCCACATGTAACAAAACAAGTAGATCCAGGTGACTCTGAAATACTGTCTTTGACAATATCCTCGATTGGGGGTCTTCCACTTTTGAAAGTAATGTGTTCCAAACCAGACAGTATACTATTAATGGAACCATAAGATAGACGACCTCTAGAAGGTAGCAATGACTCAAGGTCAGCTTCTGCCATTTTTTGGGGAACTATATTTTCAACGGGAATCTCTGGATTTAAAATAGCTGCTGCTTCTTCGTCATTTGAAGTTTGCAATTGCTTTTGATTCAAGTTATGCAATGAACTAAAGGAAGAACTTCCAGTATTAGTAATTTTGCTAAGCCGTCTTATATGATCAAATTTAATTGAAGAATCTTTCCAGGAAGTTACAAATAGGATAACCTCTATGCCGGTATCCTTTAAGGAAACTAACTCATCGTGGAACCATTCGAGGGACGAAACATCTCTAACCACCCAAATTATTGTCACCTTGGTTTTGCCACCCTTTAATGCAATAGCTTCGGAAAAGATGCCAGGAATACCATTTCCTCCTGCTATGAAGACCGCCTTATCATAAGTACCTGCTAATGAAGCTTCTCCATAAGTACCCTCTATTGCTACTCGAACTCTTTGAGTATTGTGTAATGAAGAAGTTACCCCATCTTTGATTTTAATGAAAATGGCTATTTCCTTGGGTCTGATTGTATAAGTGAATGGGTGAGACTGCCAAAATGTAGATCCTTTCAAGAAATGAACGAAAACATGTCCTCCAGGGATGGTCTCCCAGTGCTCTGGTCTAGGCACCACTACCACTACCGTATCATCAATCACTTGTAAATCGGCCATTGGAAACCCAAATGACCAAAGCCTAACAATTCTCACCAATCTATCCATAAACCATATCCCAGCTGAAACATAATAGTACCATAAACAACTTAAATCGTAAACATGAACCCAAGCCCCAAATATGAAAACGGCTGCAAGAATAATATGAAGCACTAAGAATGTCTCATAATAACTTCTTCTAAGAACCAAAAGACCCTGGATGAGAATAGCTACTCCTGCGATACCTGCAAAGATTCCAGCAACCAAATAAATATGCAAAAACGAGTAGCGGAAATAAAGAATAAAGTAGGTATATCCAACTGCATGAACCATTATCATGATTATGACAATTCTAGAGATCCATCTGTGGAAAGTAATGAAGGAAGAATAGTCCCAGCGAGTGATCCACTGAAGGAAGTTGTTTCTTCCACCAAAAAGAATTAGTGCCGGTGTTATTGAACTAGCTAATATGGAGCAACGGACTGCAAAATAACGCAGGTATGCGATCACTGGTGTATCAAATAGCGGATCGTTGGCGGAATAATGCACACGGTGGACCAGAAGGAAAATGGAGAGGCCAAGAAACAACACTAGTATAAATGTTTCTAGCCGAGTGGGAAGCAAAATGTGTTTATAAGCATGGGTCTTGTTATTATTAAAGAGCGCTGGAACTATTAGCGCTCCGTGTATCAATGCCATGACTTTTTGAGCAATATATCCCAAAATTCCAGAAGGCTTGCGCTCCTCAGCAAAATTATTTCCCCAGTTACTAACATATGTATTGATAGCAGCAATTGCCATTACGGCAAACCAAAATCCTCCTAGCCAAACTCCGTAATCTATGGATCTATCGTAATTGCCCAAAAACTGGTCGTATGCACTGTTGTAAAGCTCGATTTGCGATTCATTCAACTTGACTGGTCCACCTCCACAACCATTGAAATCGCTCGCTTCTTGTAGATACTGTTGGTGCGCGGTCTCAAAATCCTCCTTGGTTAAATTGATATTGACATCACTGCACATTGTCAAGAAACTGTTGACCTCTTCTGGATATGCTACTTCATAGCAGTGTGCGATAGTAGCCAAGGCAGCACTATTCACACAGAATTCCTGCTGCATGGGCTCCAGCGACCAGCAACTTTCGGTAGTAGAAGATATCACAGAGCGACAGCTATAGAAAGCGATTTCTGCTGAGGAGAAATCCTTAAATGGAGCACTCTTCACTGCCACATCAGGTGCTATAGCCAGATAGATCAACGCTGCCAATGTCAATCCCAACATGATCCGGACCCTGTGTAGAGTGGGGCTAGTCTTGGTAGGGATCATGGCAACAAGAAAAAGTGGTAGCACAGCCGCACTTGCCACAATGGCCGGAACGTACATGATGTTCTATTGTCGTCTTCCGTTGGGCATCATCACCATCTTATAGATCAAAAAGATAACTAGGTGGGGCCAGGGTTGACATGGCACGTGATTGTGGTGGTGCTAATATAGGTGCGTCTTGTGATGCCATAACGGTCGTGGATCAGGTGGATTAGCCAATAAGAACTGCGGTAGGGGCTATCCCGTCTCGGCTGTTACAAAAACCCTGAAATATTAACTTGCAACCACACCGATCACGATCCGGTCCCCGGTACCATGGAAGCCCATGGAAGACCACTCCGATCCATGGAACCGGCCCGAGATAAGGCTGTTGTGGTTTTATGCTACGAAGTTGCTAGTTACTAAAATTGAGGTAACCGAAATGTCGCGATGTCGCGATGATGGGTCTCCCGACATTATGTCATACCGCAAGGTTCCAGACTCTGATTACAAAACATCTAGCGGCCAATCATCATTTTGCAACCATATATAAATCCCCCCTTCGGACCCTTCTAGTAGAATCCATTATTAGAATCCAATATCACCCAAAATGTCTATGCAATCATCACAGCTCAAAGTTGACTATGTTCCTCTCCATAAGATAAGAAGGCCCATCCCTCCGGTCTTGGATTATCAAAAAATTGATGCGATGGCTTCCACTCTCAACGGAACGCCTATGGCTTCAGCCACTTGCCTGTTAGATCAAATAACTTCTGGTGAATTGCCACCTATAGATGTTTTTAGGATTCGTGAAGAGGGTAACGATTACTACTTTGCCTTTGGCGGCTGTCACAGATTCCAAGCTTATGATAGAATCAGTGAAGACGGCGCCAAAGAGACCCTTGTAAAAGTCAAGCTTCTTCCAGCCACGAGAAAAACATTGAAGCTTTACCTTGGTGCCTCTGTGGATGAAATGTTCAAAGATTTGGATAGGTCCAAGGAAGAAGCTAAAGCTGAATAAATGCACTGACAGAATCGGTGAATGAATGCTACGGATATCGTTATACATAGACCATTTAATAGATTGACATTTAATAGATTGACATTTAATAGATTTAAAATTTAGTAGTTTGACGTATGTTTTGGTATGTAGAGCGATAAACGGTTCAATGGCTACGTTGTTTCGTTCTTTCAATTATCTATTATCTCTTACCACCAATAGGGTTGGTTTCTATTTTTTCACGAATACTTCGCCATATATTTTAGGGTAACTTTGGAAAAGCTTATAGCTTATTAGCACACCATTTTATCCAATGCTACCAAGAAGAATCTAGCTATTCTAGGCCCAAACTTGCAATTGTTCAAAGAAATCGATTCTCTTTCCCTTGTCCAAATTAGTGACAACACCTTGTCTCACATCATCAACCATAACTGGATGACCACAGATGACAAATGCGGTCGATCCGGCAGATTCTTCACTCTCTTCACGAACAATTGATTCCATGCATGGTCTACTTTCAATGAAAGTGATATGAGACAATTCTCTTTTGATAATTGCCTCATATTTACTAGAATCACTGTCAGATTCAACACTTTCAGTCTTGTAGGCATCTTCAAGGTCATCCGCCTTTTCTTTGAAGGAACCGGCTTTGATGGATTCACTTGTAGAAATTTCAGTAGGCTCCTCAATTTCAACCTTGGAACCCACTGGAATTCTATTCTGGAAATCTTCGTGAATTATAGTCTCACTGTGTGGTCTAGTCAAATAAATAGTGGTTTGGATTTTAGTGTTTTTCAAATCAAGCAATTCTTCGTAGAACCATAACAATGAATTATAATCTCTGATTACCCAATGCAATTTCAAGGTCTGCTTAATTTCCCTGCGGGCTAAGTCAAACACTTCGGAATAAATACCTGGAATACCGTTACCACCAGCGAGGAAAACAGCATTATTGTATCTGTTAGCCGGAGTTGGTTCACCATATGGACCTTCGACAGCAACTCTAATTTGAGTAGTTCTACCGGGATGAGTGGACAAATATCTGTACAAGCTATGAGTGACACCTCCTTTGACCTTACAGTAAAGGACGATTTTGTCATTAGTTTCAGCTTGCTCGGTAAAGGTGAATGGATGCGATTGCCAGAAACATGATGGTCTCATAAAGTGAACAAAAGCGTGTCCACCAGGAACAGGATTCCAATACTTTGGTCTTGGAACAATCACCTTAAGAGTTTCATCAGCCAATAACTTGACTTCGGCCTTAGGGCAACCAAAAAATACAAGTCTGACTATTCTCACAAGACGGTCAAAGCACCAAACGGCAGATGCTGCGTAGTAGAACCACACGTAACCCAAATCCTTGACATGGAGCCACGAACCAGCAATGAAAAGAGCAGCCAAGACGATGTGGATTAATAAAAAGATTTCGTACCAGTTTCTCCGCAAGAAAAGCATTCCTTGGACCAAGATAATACCACCCGCAACGGTGGCCACGATACCCCAAATAACATAAGTCTCGGCCATATCCTCTTTGTAATATTCTCCAAAAGAAACAGAAAAACCCACGGCATGGCAGATCACCAAAAGCACCACATATCTTCCGATCCATCTATGGTATGTAACAAAAGTTGCAAAATTCCATCGGGTGAACCATTGAAGGAAATTATTTCTTCCAGCAAATAAAATCAACAATGGCATGAACACAGTGAGAACAATACCGGTTCTGTCACCAACATATCTCAGCTTAGCATAGCTACTAGATCCCATGACTGGGTCACCTTCTATGTAGCCCATATTGACCGAGCATACAGTAATAAGATAGACTGCGAAACCAAAAATAACCAAGGATTCAAAACGAGAAGGAACTAAAAGGTCAAATGCACCTAGAAGTGGTCTATGATCGGACTTTCTCTTACTAACAGAAGGCAAGGTAACGTATTTTCTCCAAAAGTTGGTGATTCTCCCGGTACAACGTTTAGTGATACCAGGAAACAAAACCATGGACCAGTTGGTAATGGCTGCAACAAGCATAATAAGTAGCCAATATCCAAGAGCTCCAGCACCATAAAACAAAGAATCGTCGTAGTTACCGAGGAATCTTACATAAGCCCGGTAATACAAGTCCAAGGTGTCCATATCAAACAGTATAGTATAATTTGATATTTCAGTTTTGTTGAAGCCAGGAATTTCAGTGACATTTCTGGACTCTTTCTGGAAATTAATGAATGCTTGGTCATAGTCTTCCTTGGTAATAGTGATATCAAACTCGTCATGACAGGTCTTGATAATCAGATTCAACACTTCGCTGGTATTTTTGTTTTGAAGGTAAAGGCATCCGGCCATGGAATTCATGGCCGCAGTGATGTTACAGTAAGGTGATTGACTGTAGCCTTCAATATAGGTGATGGTATTGGTAATGTAGTAGTTACATGCCAATAATGTGTACTTCACAGGACCATATCTTGTGTACCCTTCATCAGCCTGGACAAGGCTTATGACGAACAAAAGGAATCCTAACAAATTAAATTTCATCGAAGATAGTCTCAATTTGTCTTTTGGTGGTGTGGGCTCAATATCGGCCAAAGCCCCGATTTTATACTAAACGAGATACATCATACTACTCAAGGCGGCTGTAACTTTACATGAGGCTACATTGGTTGAATTGTAATACTCATGCATCTAACATACTACACAAAATTAATTAACGGCCCTCCTAACTGTTTTCCCCGGCTACCCGATCAGATAATTCCAACTTGTAGCACTTCTATTGTTAGCCATGATGCAGCAATTGAACCTATCAACGGCTAATAAAAAATATTAGAAAATAAAATTTCAAATTAAAAAAATTTGTGGTGGTCTCGTAAAAAACATAAGATTTTCAGGGTTTATGATTCAAAGCAGGAACCGCCTCCAACTTTTTATGTGGTCTTGTCATCAGTTTCTCCCCGCTATATTTCTTTTCATGTCATCGAATGTTGTTCCACGTCAACTTTGGCATTTTTGTCAACCCAAGCTGCGACACTTTCGTCTTAGAGCTGGAGCCAGCGAACTTCTACATACAATAACTATCAACTAGTAACTGGTTTCCATGCCTTTATGTTGCATTACCATGTTCTAAAAATCCGATGCCAAGAATATCCACCCCCCTCCTCTGTAATATATTCTAGCCAATCGCGCACATACCTAAAATAGTTCAAAACCAACCGAAACAATAGGATCAGTGTCTATAATGTTGCTGCACTGAACACCTTCAATTAACATATAGAATTCCGCCCGATTGAATGCAGATGACGCCATTTGCCAATTTTCTGAACTTCAAACCCGTTAATTAATTACTATACACCCTGATTTTGATAATTGAATGATCCGATCAGATAATGCGGAATGGCGCGGCACTCGTAAATAAAATTTCATTTATTTTTAAGGCGAAATTTCTGTTTTAAAATTTTGACATTGATTGGTTCTTCAGGTACATGCGATATCTATTAGATCAGTAATTTGCAGTTATGGATGATTCTACATAGAAGAATTGTACAAGAAGACAGTTCTCTGGGTTTCGCTGGTTTGGATACATCAAGCTTCGAGGTTGCGAACACTTTAAGATACTAATAAAAAAAGATTGAAAGTAGAAGCCTAGTCCCTTGCTGGTCCTTGAGTGGAATGGGCCCTATCTATGAAACACTTATGTAACTAATCTGGGATGGTCAGATTAATATATGAACTTTAAATTCATCCAATCTCCGCTTTCCACTAGAAAGTTTATCCCGAAAACGGATACAACACCTAGTTAATTAATTATTTATGAATTATTGTATTATGAGACTGACGCCTTTTTGGTTCGACATGTGCAGCTCAAAAATTTTCGCTTAAACAATCCAGCCATATTCGAACACCCACCATTGGTTGTTCCTGTCAATTGCATTAATTAAATTCATGTGAAAGTAAGATTCAAGCCCACACCTGTAATTCTTCGAAGAAGTCCACTCTCTTACCTTCGCTATTTCCAAGACTCTTGGTTACTGCTTCACGTAAATCATCTACCATTATTGGATGCCCACATGTGACAAAGGCTGTTGAGCCACTAGATTCTTTAACGTCCTCAAACACAACGTCTTGTATGCATGGTCTACCTTCTTTGAAAGTAATATGCGATAACTCTTGGTGAATTATATTTATTATTCTCCTCTTGCAAGCAACAAGGCTACTAGTTGAAGTTTGTATTGATACCGCATGGTCATCTTCGGATTTCACACCTTTATCGTCACTGATATCATAACTCTCTGATCCCACAATCTCTTTTGTTTCTTTATCCAACCTAGACCCTTCCAATTTTGATTCTTCACATTCTTTATCCATTTCAGAATATTCAACTTCTGCTAGTGGGAATCTTAAATTAAACTCTTCAAGCACTTCATTAGCATTTGGTTTAGTAACAAAAATGGTTGTCTGGACCTTTGTTTCTTTCAACTTCAATAATTCCTCATAAAACCAGTATAAAGACTTATAGTCTCTGACAATCCAATATAACTTCAATGATTGTTTGATATTATCTTTTGATCTAAGTGCCAAGTGGTGAATTTCGGAATAGATCCCTGGAATACCGTTCCCTCCAGCAATAAACACTGAGGTATCATACTTGCTAACAGGGCTTGGTGCACCGTATGGTCCCTCTAATGCAACACGAATATTAGTGGTCTTTCCTGGATGAGTAGCCAAATAGTGGTACAACCCATGGGTAACACCTCCCTTCACCTTACAATATAAGGTAATCGTGTGGGTATCTTCGATAGAATCGGTAAAAGTAAATGGGTGAGACTGCCAGAAACAGGAAGGTCTTAAGAAGTGAATAAATGCATGCCCTCCAGGAATTGACTTCCAATGCCTTGGCTTAGGAACTTTGACTTTTAAGGTTTCATCAGCTAATAACATCACAGTAGCATTGGGGAATCCGAAACTGGCAATTCTTCCAAGTCTGACAGCTCTATCAAAGCACCACACAGCGGATGTAGCATAGTAAAACCAAACGTATCCCAATTCTTCAGTATGCACCCAAGCACCACCAATAAAAAGAGCTGCCATGATAATGTGAACCAATAAAAATACTTCATACCATCTTCTTCTCAAGAAAAGCATACCTTGAACCATAATGATTCCACCTGCGACAGCCGCTATTATACCCCATTTGAAATAGGTATACTTTACAGATGTAGAGTAGTAAGCACCTTCAGCAATTGTAAAACATGTAGCGTGAACTACTACCATAACGAATATAGATCTCGCAACCCATCTGTGGAAAGTGATGAAGGTAGCATAGTTCCACAAAGTACACCACTGTAAGAAATTATTTCTACCAGCGAACAATATCAATAAAGGCATCAAAACAGAAGTAACAATACCGGTTCTGTCAGCTAAGTATCTAATGATAGCTGCCCTTCTTGTGAAATAAAGAGGATCACCCTTTATGAAAGTCATATTTGCACCCAAACTAGCAATGAGCAAAAATAAATATCCCACCAATACAAGAGTCTCCACTCGAGAAGGAACGAGAAAATCAAAGATGAATAAAAATTTCTGCTCGTTGGCCTTTTTTCTTCTGGAAGTAGCTGGCAAAGTGACGTATCTTCTCCAAGCATTTGAAATAGGACCAGTAAAGAACTTGAAAGCCCTTGGAAAAAGAATTTTTCCCCAGTTACTAATTGCTGCAAAAATAAACACCAAGCCCCAGTAACCAAGAAGACCGGAACCGAAATAAACCGAGTCATTCTTTATACGGTAGTATTGTTTGTAAGCCTTGTAAGCCACTTTGGTAACATTCTTCTGTAAAAGAATAGGTACGTTCACTGGTTTGGAAACATTGAAGCCAGGGATGGAATATGCATCCTTCGCCTGTTCAGTGTAATTAACATAAGCATCATGAAAATCCTTAGGAGTTACAGTTGCATTATATTTTTGACATTGATCCATAAAGTACTCGATATTATTCATAGTATCTTTACGAAGCAAATGATAGCACCCAGATATGGTTGCTAGGGCGTTTGGATTGGAACAAAGACACTTATAGTCTGTACGATAAGTGTTTTTTTGGGGAGGGCAAAATGTAGCAGTTCCCTTGACTGCAAGGGAGCATGCTCTATAGACCACCGTTGGCTCTTTGACAAATTCAAACGGAGCAGCTTTGGCTGCAACAGTTACTGCAACAAAGTAAAAGAGTGCAATACACTGAACAATTTGGCTCTTTACCAGGACCAGTCCAGAATTGATGCTTAAATTGACCATGTTTTTAGATACCCGATTAACGTCTATATGAATTTCTAAATTACGGGGATCGCTTATATATATAAATGGATGGTTACTTATTGGTAGAAGATGAATAGATTTTGAGAGAATTAGCTATAAGGGAATCACATGCCGTCCCAATTATGTCCGAACGGCAATTTACATTTCCTCTTGCTATAGTTAGTTTATTGGTTAACGCTTAAAATGAAAAGGTTTTACTGCCTGGTGCAAAATTGATTTATAGCCGTGATAACTACAATAGCTCAGCCCTGCCGCGGGCTCCTGTCAAATTGTCCGAGAGTACGAGCACTGCTCCTGTCGGATGTAATGGCAAGTCCAGATGAAAAAGATAAACCAGGCTGGCAAATTAAATGGTGAGTCTTCAGGTGATTACTGCCGTAGTAATTTCAAAAGGATATTTCAATAAACTGTCGATTTCAGCCACTATCACTAAAGTCAATGGGGCTTAGGTAACTTACGGGCAGCCATACGAGCAAGTTGGTTGTTGTTAAAGTTTCTTTTCGGACTCAATGCTTCACTTGTTTCACTCTCTTATTCTGCTAATCTGATATTGCACAATGCGCATAACTAGTTCTCGAACATTGATCTGTCAATTTATCCAATCACATAAGCTTATTCTACTTTTATTGGCCACTCCTTTGGATATTTTTAGAGTTGGTATGCCAATTTTCATAACTTTATTGTAGTAGTTACAAGAAGTCGCTCCTTCGGAGTCCTTATGGGACCCTATTAGATACTCCATGTTACTTTAAAAACTTGAAACGCTTAAAATAACGGCAGTTAGAGCGGGATTATTTGAATTTACGCAACCCTTTTTTCGCCCCACTTTGAGAAAATTAGATACCATAGACATCGATTTATATTGCGCAAGGCAATGGGCTGACCAAGCGAAATCAATACGTTGGCCAAGCCGAGTTGTTCAAACGGATAGCTACAATAGATGAGTAAGAGCACTTTTTCATATAACAATTTCTAGGATCTTCTATCAACTTCTTCTCCAGTTTTCTCCAGTTTTCTCTATTTTTTTTTTTAGAGGAGCACAAAAACTGCTCAGAAGAAGCCTTTCTACGACCTTAATTGAGATAATTTATGAGGATAGAGCAAATTTTATGCGAGGCGTGATAAAAATCCTTCCGCAAGTACTGCTACAGGTAACGTCTTACTTATAAGATAGTTTAGACATATTTTTTGCAACCCTGCCAAGACTTCATATATTGACAGCCGTTAAATCCTTACCAAAAAAATAAACTCTGACGCATTTGACAGATGCAGTGTCTAAAATGATTGACAAAAGTCTTGGGAAGATAATTAACTTTAAAATCACTTGATATATTATCATGGACTTAACCATTACTTTAGTTTTAAGGGTCATATACAAAATGATCAACTAGTAAATGTCACTAAAAAAAGGAAAGTATCTGAACACATTCATGAGTTAGCTGAATTACCTCGAATAACCGAAAGTTCACACATCAGGCTATATCGGTTATCAAATTGATACTAGAGGAGACCGTGAATCAACACTATCTCTAGATGAAGGGATATCTCCCTTTAAGGCGTTTCGTTTACTTATTCTTCTTGCTTGCCATTTCATAGGAACGATTGGCAAATAACCCTTCTTTTCTTCATACATCAAAGCAGTAAATGCAGTAATAACTGCAGTCCAGTACAAGAGATATCCAAATACACTGCCATAAGTAGCTGAGTTTGTCCAACCCAAAATGGCTGTGAACATCATCCAGAATGGACCATCATCCTGAAGTTCCCCATTACAGCAGTTCACATGCCATAAAGACTTCATAATATCATAAGATCCGGGACCATGTCCAGTTTCACTTACGTCGAATCCATCACACTTGTCAATGAACAGTTGAAGCTCAAAGTTCCATATTCCTTTGGAAAACAAACCTGCTGCTACCAAATATAAGAAACAAGTGGACGTAATAAGAAACCATTGCAATGAAAGGGTATTTCCCGAACGATACAAAAATACCCCAATCATTGAACCTATAAAAACAGCAGCCACCAATGAGTTTATTATCGACTTCACCAGGGTATTCTCATTGACCCCAATACCTCCAATAAATACAATGGCTTCCATGCCTTCTCTTAAAGTGGTTATAAATGGTAAGAAAAACATAGAATATTTTTCGGACCAATTGGTCCAAGCCAGATCCTTTTGAAATGCTTTGTTGATTGAGTTGGAATTGTTGATAATTATAGAAAGCTTTTTCTTCCACTTCTCTTGCATTTTACTGACTCTCAAGATCTTTATTCCCATGACTGAAATAATGATACTTGCAAGAATGGAGAATGTTCCTTCCCAATAATGTTCAGTAATTGCCCATAAATCATTACCAAGAATATAAAAAACCGTGAGTATCACTGACCCGATGAGTAAACATACGGCTATTCCTAGACATCCACCTACCCAGATCTGAAACCGGAGGTATCTATACGTCGAATTCGCATCCTCTTCTGAAATCACTCCCGCACCGGCAGCATCTCCAACCACTATATCGGTGGATCCCAGCGACCCTTCTTGAGTAATTGTATCATATTTGACCTTTAAACCTTTGGGTTTGAAACTTTGTTGCACAAATGCTAAAAGTACAGAAATGATGATAGCTGATTCTAAGGTTTCTCTTAGAACAATAAGGAACACCTGTACCGAGAAATAATCCTCGAAACGGGCCATCTTTTCCGATTGAGTGATGTGGAGGGAAGTTGAACCTAGATGACTCTGTTGATCTACTGAATCAGCTTGGTCCCAGACTTCACGTGCGGTTTCCGTTGTCGGCAAAGGGTGCGTATCTGATGGATCAGATAAGCACGGTCCGATCCCGCACTTTGTACGGCACGATCCGATATTTCCCAGCCGAGTCACCACATATATAGTGTAGTAGGCATTGAAGTCCAGTGGTGAAGGTGATAAGTTCTTGGTATATATTTTGTGATCCCATCGGCTAGACGGACCACAATAAATTCGCTAGTCAATTTCTATTGTATGTGTGTCTCCATTGACAAAAAGCCTCGCAGGTTGCATAGTTATTGTCTTGCAACACATAGTGGGCCTAGACTTTATGTCTCACCACAGTAAAGTCTCTCCAATCATGCCTATTTGTTGTTTAAAGTTCCAAGTTTTGTGAACAGTGCATGGAACTCCTTTCTACCCCACAAGAATAGTGGAGTGAAATAATTTTTAATAAATGGTGATATCGGAGTTGGCATACCCTATTATATTATTGGTGGGGTCTTACTGGCTATCCTAGTTTATGGTCGAGAATGTTGAACGGCCCTTTTCTATTGTATCTCTATATAGATTGCATATGCAAGAATCACTCATCAATGTTGTACCTGAAAAATTTCTTTTGACTATTGCATTAGTTCTGTGGTTATGTATCCTTCCTGTCCTCTTATTCGCTTTGTTCATTTGCTGCAATTGGAGTACTGAACTGGCTAATGTCATCAGGAATCCAGCAACACCTAGATAACTAAAAAGACTATCCTAAAGATTTTGTGTTTAATAATTAGTCCTTGTAAAAATATGATTGTTAGTTTCTGATCGTTGGTTCATGCCGATTATCGATCTCTTCTTCGATTGGTTAATTCGAAGGCAATAGAAGTAGGACACTCTATTCACTGTTTTACATTTTTTGATGAGATTCATTTCCTCATGGCAACTAAAAATATCCATTCTGGTGCTTCAATAATATATATGCAAAAGTGCCTCCAAATAAATATGTTGCCAAAGTAACTCGGCTATTTCAGCCGTCTATGTCTATATGGTCCGCCTTTAACTAAGTAAACTGAAAGACAATAAATTCTAGCCACGTTGGTTTGCTCTCGGATTCTTGATACTGGAAACAACCGTTGATTGTTATCCTGCCAGCCACCATGTATCGCCTCAAACTTAATTATCAAGAAACGCATGGCTTTCTTCTTCTTCTAACCTTAGTATAAGGTATTTCCAATGAATATTAGTAGATTATAGGATTCAAACAATTTTCTAATTTTTCTGCAGGAGATATGTTCCCGAGTCCGCTTTTTACATCAAGCAATACCTGTATTCTGTAAACTGATCGACTTTGAATTAATTCTATCAATCCACCTGCTAGAGCTCCGGTTAACTTTGTTTCTATTGATTCTATACTAATACAGAGTGCTGAGGAATATACCCTCTCCACAGCATTTTCAGAGCTAATAAATCCCTATATAGCCTGGTGTATTCTATTAAATTGACAATGCCTATGGTTCCATACAACCATCAACTAGATGGTGATGCTAATAGTTCATTCCCAATCCCTTTTTCTTCTGTTCTTGATTAAACCTGATTTTCTCATTGGACATTCTCCTATATTCACTGTCCTTTTGAAAGCCCTCGTAATCTAAAAAGTCATTCAACTTTTCCTCCTCTTCTTTCTTGAAGTCTCCATCTACATCACTTAATTCACTTTCGTTTCCCTCTTTATCTCCATTCTTGAGAACCTTTATTCGTTTTGGACGGGGTTGTGCCGTCTGTTTCCTCATGAAAATCCCGGATGACTTTGCTGAGTTTATTGCAGCCTTTTTAGTTTCAGAATTATCGGGCCGGGGCCTTTTTAAATCTGGTTCTCTGCCATCCGGATATCTCTTGGGACTGCCATTTGTGGTAGGTTTCTTGGGTAAAGAACTAATATTCACTACTCTAGTATTTTCATTTGATCTTCTCAACCCAACAATTGCACGGTCACGGGAATTCTCACGTCTATCGTGTCTATCATCCAGCTGCCTGTCCAATGGCTTCGAATCCACTTTCTCGTCCTTTGCTTTGGGTATATACGAATCTCTTCCTCTTGAAGGAACATAATTGGACGAAGAATGCGCCAGATTAAAATGAGAATGAGCGTGAGAGTTATAATTACTCTTGCCATAACCTTGAGGTCCCTTGGGCATTGCCTTATAGTCTTGATGTTGTGGCTGTTGCTGTTGCTGATATGGTGGTGGTTGTATTTGAGGATACCCATTTTGTCTTTCTCTTAATTTCTTGAACCTCTCTTTATCAATTTCATGACACTCCTCAAACCGGGGCAATTCGCTGGGTTTGACTCCCACTGGTTCATTCTTGAAGAATTCGTGTGCCAATGCATCCAACGCATTTAATCTCCTATAAGGATCCAAGGTAAGTAAACCACTGAGGAGAGAAATTCCATCAGCAGGCATCAAATCTTTAAACCTGGACTCGAGGGTTCTTTTACTGGTGAGTCCCACATTATAATCTGACTTATTTGGTAGTAAGGAAGATTGGGGCCAGTCAGTGGGGGGGCCGACCAAACCAAATACCAATTGAGCCTGATGAATGTCTGATTTGCCTACCAAGATTGGTTTATGAGTGAATAATTCTCCAAACACACACCCAATTCCCCACATATCCACGGAAGTGGTATATTTGCGTTCTCCTAATAGCAATTCAGGAGGTCTATACCATCTTGTCACCACCAAACCTGTGTAAGATCTTTCACCTCCACCGGGGCCCTTGCCAAGTAAAGGAACATTGCCATGGTAAGGTCTTGCCAAACCAAAATCGGCGATTTTTAAAACCCCATTAAAATCAATCAAAATATTTGCAGCCTTTATATCTCTATGAAGAAATTTATTCTCATGGATATATTGAATTCCCTGTAATAATTGAGCCATAAGACATTTAATATGTGGCAATTCAAGATGAACAGCTGGATTTTCCAATAGTCCAACTAGATCGGAACACATATAAGGCGACACAGTATAAAAGCAGCCCCTATGGGTGATCAAATCAGCAGGATTTGACACTTTGGGTTCTTCGAAAATCATCTCCGAAATCTTTAGGATGTTTTGGTGCCGTAATTGTTTCAATATGGTGATTTCTCTCATGGCGGTAATAGGAAATCCTTCTTTGGCCGAATGATTGATAAGTTGCTTGAGAGCCACAAGCTTTCCTGATTTTTTGGACTTGGCCTTTTGAACCACTCCAAATGTTCCCTGGCCAAGTTTCTGGATAATGTCAAAATCTCGTAATTTACTCATATCCAAGGAAGCAGGTGGTTCTTTGGATTGGAGAAGTCTTCTCCTGGCGATAACACTTTGCGGCCGAAGGGAAGAGAGGTGTTCTGAGCCGTGAGGATGGTCTGGCGGTGGTGTTGCCTGCTCTTTAGCCGTATCGGAAGAAATCATGGTGATAGAAGTCAGTGAAGTTTGAATGATGAAGGTATAGAAAGTGATCACGTGAAGATCGCTTGATAGTGGGTAGTGTGCCACCTCATTTTTAGATAGGTTGTATGCAGGTGTTTGGTTAATATAAACCTTCCAACAGGTAGCTATGCCAATGGGCCAAGCTTGTCTGGTGTTTATTTTCGTAGGCTATTGTTTTGGTTTTTCTGAGCATTGCAGTATGGGTTTTTTTTTTTTTTGTATTTTCCCAAAAATTTGAAATTGTTCAAAAGGCTGAAACGGAACCTAATTGAAGTGAATTAGAAATACAATTCAAAACAGAGACTTAACAATTATGGCCAACAAAGGAGCCAATCATTATGTTTAGAAGCTGCTAAATGGCCGTGAGATGTTTGTTAAATTAATTTGAATCATGATTAGTATGTCACATATTTAACCCATTAATAATTTAGCCTTCGTTTCCCATGGCTGTTTTATGCGACTAATTAGTCAGGGCTCAGGTAATAGTTGCAACAACTGATACATATAGATGATTTGTTTTTAGTAGTAGCTAATATTGACCGATGTCCACTAATGATCACTAAAATATTTGAGCTTCAAATTTAGAATCATTAGTTATATTAAATGAACTTGATATAGTTTTCTGAGGTCGTCATATTTGATGTTAAACTGTAAAACTTTTATTTAAATTAATACTATTAAGAATTGAAAAAAACCGATTATGATGCTATTTAAACTGGTTGTTGTTGTTGTTGTCTGAGCTTAGCTTCACGCTTTCTTTGTTTGGACAATTGAGATGCTGCTTTAACGTTGAATCCATTGGATAAAAATTGATTTGTTTCTTCCAAACGCAAACCGGCGAATTCAGGAAGAAGGAAGTAGACAAAAAGGAAGGAAATAAGACACAAGCCTCCGAAAAAGGCAAAAGTCCCGGTAGGAGTGATATTTTCCAACATGGTCAAGAAAGTGGAGGCAATAACCAAAGACCCAGACCAATTGGTGGCTGCAGCATACATACCACCGATAGATCTGACATTAACATCGGAAAACAATTCAACTCCAGTCCACGCACTGTTACCAATACCAACAGCATAACCAGCCACAAATAATACCATGGAAAGAATGACAATAATCCCCCATCCACTGATACCTCTGGTGTGAACCACCACATCTTTACCTTTGAAACTGACGCCCAAGTAGTGGAAAGCAATGGCACATAAAACCATAGCCACCACCATCACTGGAATAGCAAAAAGCAAGATTTTTCTTCTACCGACTTTATCGATAATGCACAAGGCCACAATGGTGAACACGAAGTTGGTGGCAGCAATGATGATGGAAACAGCAGTGGCATTATCAAATCCAATAGTGGAGAAAATGGTGGCACTAAAGTACATCAAAGAGTTGAACCCAGTGAACTGTTGAATACCCTGTAAGCCACAGGCCAAAATAAGGGCTCTGAAGTTTGCAGGAGATGTGTGAATGATCTTGATGGAGTTCCAGGCTTGTTGCAAAGGGCCATCACCAGGAACCACCGAGTTGGAGGCGACCATATCGGCGATGGTACTTTCAATGTAAGCATCAGAAGGATTATTGTGAGTTTTTCTCAACACATGCTTAGCCCTTTCGATTTGGCCATTCATAATATAGAATCTTGGGGTATCAGGAAGGAAGTAGAACAAAACCACTTGAATGACCGGAGGCACCAAACACAAGCCCACACTGACTCTCCATCCGTGATGAACATGGGTCAATCCCCAGTTAATGAAATAGGCCACCAACTGACCTCCAGTGATGAACATACAATTACAAACAATCAATCTTCCTCTATATTTGGAGGGGGCAAGTTCACTCAACATCAAAGGAGCGATCAAGGAGGCAATACCAACCCCCAAACCAAGCACAAATCTACCAGCAATCATGGTCCATACGGTATGGGCAGCCAACTGGATGATGGTTCCCACAATAAAGAACCCGTTGGATCCAAGTAACACTGTTTTTCTCCCGATCAAGTTGGCCAATATTCCTCCCACAATGGCCCCGATCAAGGCACCCAAAGAAGTGGCCGAAGTGATGAACTCCTTCTCCCCCGAAGTAAGCACCTTGCCCAAATCGGTGCCGACATTGACCAACGCCGACGAGATGTAACCGGTATCGTACCCAAACATGAACCCGGAGATGGACGAAGCCAAAGTAAGAATCAACACCAACCGAGAAGGACGTTGATTCAACTCATTGTGCCCCTGGCTACTAAGATCATCGGTGGACTTGGGGGTCTGGTTTAAAAGAACGTTGGACGACGACGACGACGACTCGATGGTATGGGCGTCGTGCTCTGAGGTATGTTTAATGGACATGATCTGTGAGACGTCTAAGTTCGCAAGTATCTTTTTTTTTAAAAAAAAAACGGCAACTTGTTGGTATTTATACTGACCAGGTAAAAAAAAAAACCTACTCTATAGAAGCTCGCCGAAATGGCTGCCGCCTGTGCCGTCCCAAACGCGAAGCCACCAATAGAATAGAGTTATTAAGTAAGGGTAATAATTTTTTTCGGCGGAAATTCGGTGAGAATGCAGATTGAGATGATTTTGAGCTTAGTATATAAACGAGGCTGATACTAAAGAGTTGGGGGAACAAGAAACTTGGGGGACCCGAAACCTGGGGTCAGGTGTGGGGGGACAAGAAATCGGTGGCATCACCTGGAACATAGTTGCGGTGGCGACTGACTTGCTGTTTCCCCTTCTTTACCCCTCTGTCACTTTTTGAGGCATATATAAATGGCTGTGATTGACATAGCGGGGGATCAACGCGGAATGCAATTTTTTTTTGGGGACTTCCAGAATGGGAAGATACAAAAGGCTTGAACAAGAAAATATTATATATCTGGTATCTCTTCACTATGTATAGACTAGCAATCGTGACCTTTGTTTTAGGGATGTTGGCCAACCACTAATAGTCATGATGTTAGTGTGCAGTATGGGTGCCTCTGTCAGAGGGGCAAATACGAAAACTTGACAACATAACTAAAACCAGCCATGATTTCTGGAAAACCAGCTAGAGGGGCCAAGCACATGGAGAAGATCGGCCATTTAGTACAATTATCGTGTGCTAGATCGAAATCACGTGATCGAAATCACGTGATATAATCCATCAGGTGGATCAGGCGATTCTTCACGTGATGCAGACCCCAAAACCCCGGCGACCTTTCCCATCCTTAGGTCCACTGGTAGCAACAGTACTGGTTGTCGTGGACGTAGAGCCCCGGTGCATTCTTGGAATAATTGCTGCAAATTCCAAGCTTAATTTTTTCAGACTCCAAAAGGGACTTTTTGTCGCTTAATTTGTACAGATCGAGCAGAGACCAAAAGGAAGTGAAATACCCCCCCCAATCTCGGGTGGAAGCAAAGCAGGTTGCAAATCCCGTGATTTCTGATGGTAAAAAATTCTACCTACTAAAATCAGTACCACTACAACGACCAATACCACTACAAAAACAAAAAGTTCGGCTAGTCTTACTCTAGTGAATCTATTGAACACTAACTATTAATGAATTTTGTAGAAAGGAGCCGTAACCCTATAACTTCAAGCATGAGTTGCACTACACAGCATACTTGAGCCGTCTATGTACATTCACCTCGAAAAGAAGACGGGATTTGGCCCCGATATGATTGAAGACGGTTCGCAACAGCCCACAATGAATAAATTTAAAGTATAATCACTTCTTTGGAGGGTCGAATCTGAACTTTCTGTTCTTGATTGGACCCCATTTGAATCTCTTGACCCAGACAGAGAGCAAGTATAAGGAAGAAATGACGATAAGAGCCTTCAAACCCATCTTCTTTCTGTCATCATGTTCAGGTTCGGAGGCCCAGTTCAAGAAGACAGAGACATCCTTGGCCATTTGAGAGGTGGTGGCAGGAGTCCCATCTTCATATTCAACCAAATCATCGAATAAAACTCTACCCATAGCAATAGCACCACCAGGGAAGTAAGGGTTATAGTTGGAGCCTGGAGGCAACACTACACCGGCAGGAGGTTCGTCAGGGTAACCAGTCAATAAGGCAAAGATGTAATCAGCACCACCATGTCTAGCTTTGACAATCAACGACAAATCAGGAGGTAAAGCACCTTGGTTGGCAGCTCTAGCAGCCTGTTCATTTTCATAAGGAGCTTGGAGGTAGTCGGCCAACTTTCCTGGTCTCTTTCTTGGCTTTCCTTCGTCATCAGGTTCATCATCGTACTCCAATTCTTCAGCAAAAGCCTTGGCTTCAGAAGTAGTATGAGAAACTGCCACCAAGTTTCTCCATGCGATTCTTTCCAAGGAGTGGCACGCAGCACACACTTCACGGTACACTTGGTATCCTCTTCTAATGGAAGCGTGGTCAAATGTATCAAACATACCGTTATGGGACCAGCCATAAGCTGGTGGATGCAATCCATGTTCGGCAGCGGTCATGGCGTTGGCACTCATTGAATCTTGGTACAACATGTATGAGGCAGACAACCCGGTCACCCCGACGGCCCCGGTAAGGAACCGTTGCAACATTGGGTTCGATGCAAGTCTGGCGGTTGATTTGAACATGCTGTGATGTGTAGGGATTGATTGATGTTGTGTGAATTTTCAGATAAAAGTTTGTTAATAAGGATGTGCTGTGATTGGCTGGGTGTATGCAGGTGGCACTTCAGGTGAGCACTAATGCGTGTACCAGCAAACTAAGTTACTGGATTGGGGAGGCACCCTTTTTGTCTGGCTACAACGGGGATACCGGCTGACTTGGGTGGTGTAGTATATGTGGAGAAAATCGAGTTTAATATTACACCTTTCGGCCCGGCTATTTTATAGCAGCCCAAATTTCTCGAGATTTTTTATGGTGCTTGTTGAGTTTATACTGACTATTTGTAGAACAATATAGTTGAGCACAATTAAATTACCAACGAAATATTTGAAACAAAAAAAAAAGTGCCTATATGAGGACGTGGCTTCCCAACTTCCACTTCCGGGGGCCATTTTTCCATATCCCCATACGGGTAAAGCTCCTACGTTTTACCCTGGTTGATGGGGGCTCAAACATACTCCCAGAAACATCGTAAACTTTATTGGCTGCGCTGTATGCAGGCCAGCGTCCCTTCAATTATACCCACCAGTGTCAAAATCGTGTACAGCAAAAGCAATAAACCGAACCAAAAACTAGGTGTGTATGGGAAGTGAAGCCCAGTTTTTTTTTACCTATATTAATTCGGCCAAAAATGAGGCTCTCCCCGCCGGTTATTCCGGCGATACAGTAATTGACGTATTATTTCCTTGTATTTCTATTGGTGGCCACGGTGGGTTCACTTTAGCCCAATCCAAAGCCCGCAAAACTAGCCTAACTAACGTGGCTCCATTTGCTAGTGCATTAAAATCGCACCACTGCAATTATTACTGTGCAAAAGAGGGAAAAAAAAGAAAGCCCGACGCGGGGGTCGAACCCGCAACCTTTTGATACCTTTCAAGAATCGTCTTAAAAGTCAAACGCTCTAGCCATTGAGCTAGCCAGGCTGTATTTTGCTTAACGAAAGTTGTTATTTTACACCCTTCCACAAATAAGCACTGTAGATGTAAAACTAGACCACATGAAAGAAATACTAGACCAATACTCACTTTGATCTGGCACGACACTGAAGCTTATTTTATAGTACTACACCAAATGATTCATTCAAAAAGGTGCCAAACTTCCAGCATTTCGATAGTTTTGAAAACTCTCCACTAAACCCCAAAAGTCTTGATTAATACAGAGGTTAAAGGGCCCAACCACAAAACACAACTCAGCGAAGGCTGTAAATATGGTGAGAACTTTCGAATTATGGTCCAGTGAGCATTTCGTGGTTCCAATCTATTTTTTTTCTTAGGGTTTTATTGACATATTTTTGGTTTATTGCAATTTTACGGATTTATTTGCAATCCTTGAATATTGTATTGAGTTTAGATTCTATTGCAATAGCCAACTCCAATATCATGACTCTAGCTACTGTTTCTAAACATCTGATAGATTTTCTGCCCGACATATCTTTAACTAATTGTTTCTACAGCGTTATTACTTGATACAGAACGGAACACTACAATTGACCTGCCAATAATGCAATGATGTATTACTTCAAAGACTAGATATACCACCGCCACAATACGAGACTTGATTAGATGCAAGTCTCACCATTTTTCCTCGGGATTGGCCTTGTAGGCAACGTAGTCATCCCACTTGAACAAACTAAGCTCGGTCTCATTTTCAACCCCCAATTCTTTGAGCGTCTTGTTAAGATCAAGCCCAGGACGCTCCAAGACCCACTCCTCATCGTTATCAAAGTTAATGACCAAATTCATGGACTTGGAGCCATGCGCCTTGGTGTATATCTTAATAGTGTCGTACTCAACCGTCCGGTATGGTCTTAAACCACCGGTGGTGTTGATTATGGATTTCATTTGGTCAAGAAGCTGTTTTGGAGTGGTATCCTGCAAATTGATGGATGCTATAATATGATTTTTGACATTTCTGTAGGGAAACGATTTGATGATCCGGACAGTCACAAGCGCATTTGTCGCTGGTCTCACGTTGGAGGTTAAGGGTTCCGACATACTAGTGACAACCACAAAGCGATGAGTTGGGACCCACTATTGAAGTGGTGATGCGTCACGTGATTTTTTCACTGGATGAGTGCCAATCACATCCACTTGGGCTACCAGTGACAATTAGGAGAGCATGTGGATGTAATTTGTATCATTGCAGTAACCCACCAGGGTCTGATTATCAGGTGTAAGCAGGAGTAGACGTTTTAGGGTGTATTAGGGGTGTATTAGGGGGAATAAAAGGTGGCTATGAGTTTACCCATTTGGAACACCGAGCATACACCGCCTACACCCAGGCCCAATTGAGTGGATTTTGAGTCTAGACTAGTTTTTAGGGGGCTATACACGGAGGGTCAGGGGGGAAGATTATAGAACCCCAGCGGATGGAACCGGAAAAGCCCCAATTACAGAGTCGAATAAAATAATCTATAATAACCACAACGACGCGACAACTTATAAAGGGCGATGCTACGCAGATAGGTTTTGGGATTTAAAGTCGGGACGCAATTAGAGTTGATTTCACACATGGTCTATATTGGTCCAATTTCTAGACGTTTTTAGACACACGCGTCAAGTATCGTCTACTTTATCCCTCATTTGGAATACAAAACACGAAATACGAGTCGCGTTTCATTTGAAACATATGTGTAACTTATTACCTCTACATCGGCCTCACTGACCCCCTCGTTCGGCCCCGCTAATACCACCATCACCTCTATAGTTAACATAGATAGCATAGGTAGTCACCATCACAACCACAACCACCACCACCACCACCACCACCTTCCCCACCACGTCCGTTTCAAATTCAGGTGATCTTTTCGTCATCTTTTTGTTGTTCTAGTTAACTCGTCTCTCCACTAAATTGATCAATTGTTTTTGGCCCGCCAAAAAAAGTTTGTTCGTGGGGGCCAGCCCGCGCTCACAACCATACGCATATATATCCCCAATGGTTGCCAAAAACATCAATTATTGATGAAACATGCCACCTAAAGAGACCCCTACATGGGTCCAGCAACAGAACAAAACGATGATCCGCTGGATCAATCAGAAACTCGCCGAAAACTCCGCCGATGTGCCCTCACTGACCCCTGCAACCTTTCGTATCACCAGTTTCGAAGACCTTCAGGACGGATTGGTGCTTATCAAACTCGTGAACCAGTTGGTCCATGCGATCATTTCCAACCCCAAACACCCCATGAACCGGTCCCAGCTATACTACATTAAGCCATTATACCCGAAGCCCAATTTCAAGCTCCACAAACTAGAGAATTTGGCCGATTTGCTCCAATTTGTAAAGATGATTCTTAACATCAATGTAAGTGGCATAAGTGCTGACAACATCTATGACGGAGACCACAAGTTGATATTGGGGTTTGTATGGTCGCTCTTTTTAGTGGACTCTTCGGCTTCGATCCCTTCGTTTTCCTCTTCCACTCCTTCCATAGTGGAGATCAAATCTATTTTGACCAATTGGTTGAACAGTATCCTTGCCAAACGTAATATCCAGGTGTCCAATTTCAATAAGGACTGGTCCATTGAAATCAATCGTCCGGACTTGGTGTTGTCGTTTATCCTTCAAAATTACAATATTACTGTTGCCAAAGACGACAGAAAACTACACAACTTGGACAATATCTTGAGATATGCCGAAGACAAATTGGGTGTGCCGCATCTAATTGATATTGATGATTTCAAGCTTTTGGTTCCCGATGAAAAATCGGTGATTCTTTACCTTGTTGAATGGTATAAAGCCCTTGAAATCAACCCACCTCAAATCGATCCTCCAACCGATTGCAATGATATAGTCATTCTTATCACCGAAACAGTCAAACTTAAGAACCAATACGAAACCAAGTCCCTTCGATTCCTAAACGTCTCCAACCAGTTGATATCCCTGTTGTCGCATGATTTGGATGATATGGTCCATTTGAACGAATCGGATTTGCTATTAGATGACTTACAGTCTATCATCGAATCCAAGTTTTCGTCACACGCCCATTTTTCATCATTAAATTCCAAGCTCGAATCAGTTTTGAGTATATTTGAATCGTATCAAAAATCCCGAATCTCCCAAATTCCCGATTTAATATATCAAAACTACCCCGAATTACTCCAATATTACTACCATATACGAAATAACCTCCAAGAAGTAGATTTGTTGTACCTTCCAACCATCAAGCACCTCAGCTTAGATAATCTATCTATGAAACTAGACCAATTGATCGAATTGGACTCATCGTTATTGAGTGTTTCCAAGGACTTAATAATTAAGTTGACCAATGCCCTCAATTTCCAAGGAATGGGAGATTGTGATGAAGTCAATCAATTAGAATACATCCGTGACCAATACGAAAAGTTTAACGACCTCCTAAGTGAAGAAATGAAGGTTCCTGAACTGTGTGATAATTTATTACCTCAAGAGATGGCTCGAGAACCTTCCACTTCAGCCGATCTAACTTACTTTACTTGCCAATTATCTACTATGAAACTCCCTAGCTATTCTGAATTGACCAAGTTTATGAAGAGCTCATTAAATATCGATGTTGAGTTGGACACATTCGTGAAGTTGATTCCAGCCAAACCCAAATCGCTGGCTATTCCCATTTCCACCAGTTCGAATTCGATTAGTGATAGTGACTTCAAGCTTACTAGCTCCAGCTCTTCTTCCAAGTCTATTTCCGATGAAGATGACTTTATTTTCGATGAGATTCACCAGAAAGTAGAAGGACAATTGGGAAATGGTGATAAAGTATATGACATTGAAGAATTCTTGGCCAGGATGAAACGGGGGTTTAATTTATAATGACCAAACACAACAGGATTGTGATTTGAAATTTCTACAATACCCATTTGACACCAAGACAAAAACTTTATTACGTGGGATCTTTTTTTTTTATTTTACTATGCATTTATTAATTGTACCAATTCAGAGGCATAACCACACAACTCCCTTAATATCAAAAATGGTTGTTGTCAGTTATGCCACTTGTATATCTAGTCGTCGGTGTACGACATTCAGTTCTAACTATAATAAACGGTTTTGTATCATTAGCTACATAAACTCTAAATATTCACCCATAAGGTTGTAGGATGGCAAATACCAACGTCAATGTGATAGGCACATGCCCTGGCCATTTTTAAACAGTTTATTGAAATTAGAGCTTGAAGAATGGATGGTCCATAGCTTCCTTTGCAGTTGGTCTCAATTGGTGGTCGAAAGTCAACAATTTATCTACCAAATCGATGACCTCTTCACTAATAAGATGTCTGTTATCATTATTTATGAAGCTTTCCCAAGGTTTTGCAGGATACTGGTGTAAAATATCATCATAGTCGGAACTCAACTTGATTCCATACTTGGCAATGTATTTGTTGAGCTTATCAGTTCCCAAGACCTTGGCTATTTGGACCAACTGGTCATTGTTGGAGTCACCTCTGAAAAAAGGCTCTTTCTTGAACACAATTGCGGCCAACATACAACCGACGGACCACAAATCAAGAGAATAATCGTATTGTTGCAAGTTGATAAGCAATTCCGGGCCCTTGTGGTACCTGGAAGCGACTCTGACATTGTAGTCCATTCCCATGTGGTAGAATTCGGCGAGACCCCAATCGATCAAGCGAAGTTTCTTGGTGAGAGGGTCGATCATGATATTCTGGGGCTTGACGTCTCGATGAATAATACCCATAGAATGAGAATAATCCAATGCAATCAAGAGCTGGGTGAAATAGTACTGGATGTCACTGATGGAGAATTTGGGATACAACACTCGGAAATCGACGTTATTGATTTTTTCAAATATAAGGGCGGGGATTTTACTTTGTTCATCACGAACAATGTCCAATAAACCAATGACATTAGGGCCTCCGGTCAAGTTCTGTAATATTTTGACTTCACGGTAGATTTTCTTCAATTTGACTGGCTTCAACACCTTGATGACACAAGGCTCGTCGTTCAAGACGTTGACACCCTGGAACACCTCGGAGTACTTACCTCTGCCGATCTTGCTGATGATTTCGTAGTTTTTGATGTTGCCCCATCCGATCTTGTGGTTTTCGTAGTCCCAGTATTCGGTGGGACGGGTGGAGTTGGCGTCGGCGTAGACCCGAGCCACGGAGTATACTCTGGTGTTGACACTCATAACGAAGAGGATCCGAGGATTCGATCAAAGGATCTATGGGGAGGATTCAAGTCACACACGGAAAGACGGGAGCACGACGCAAATGGCTATGTTTGCCGTTGGAACCGGTGGTAGGGCGGTGGCGGTGGCGGTTCGGTGATGGTGAGGGAAGACGTGGATTGTGTTAGCAAGAACAACGCAATAGACCAAAGGGACCCAGAAGTAGCCACGGCAGCGGGGGTGGGGGGGGACGAGTTGAAGGGGTGAATAGATGGCCGGGGAGGACGGCGGATGCGGATGCGGAGTGGAGGTGGCGGTGGCGAAGGAAGTGGTGGACAAGGAAGTGGTGGAGTCGCGATGTTGATAGATTTTGGATGTCGTTAACCAACCAACGAGGGTAAGGAAAATCGAAGACACCAACCGGCGACAGTGCCACTAGTACACTACTAAGGACAGTGCGAGTAATGGCGCACAGGGGATTCAAACGGCCAAGCACCTTTAGAGCAATAGAGCTGGAGAGTAGAAGTCTTACGGAGATACTGGGATGGATGTGTGTAGGGTGTAGGTGAAGCCCCAAGACCAGTAGGAAGAATTAGGGTCAAGACGAGGTGGATCAGACTACCACCAGTGTGGGTGAGGGAGAGTAGGTACCAGTGCGATGATGAAGATCAGGATCGACCAGATCGGGGGGGGTAGGAGATGTGCGGGTGTGGGGACGGAGGGGGACAAGGTATGCGAAGGTAAGATGGGTAGAGGAGTTAGAGGAGTTAGAGAAGTACCAGTAGAAGTACACTTGGAAATACACTTGGAAATACACTTGGAAATACCCTGAAGAATTGCAATAACAGAAGTACAAAGAGATTACGAATTGCCATGTAGAAGCACCTTGAAGAATTGCAAATAAAAGTATCAAATAAAGCACCTTGAACAAGTCAAATAGTACCAACACATTAGAGAAGACCAAATACCACCCGATTCGACCACTGAACTGGAAAAGAAGCACCGAATACCGTTGAAGTATTTCAAAAACCGCTAGATTTGATCACCATTTGATCATCACTTGACTGCTAAAACTCGCCACGTTTGACACTTTACCAGTAGGTATCGAACTAGTCACCCGATTGACCTCTGGATTGACCTCCACAATAAGCAAATGGACCCATTCTGTTCCAGCTACACAACCAAACTCTACAAGACTTGACTACCCTTTGACACACATTGCACCTTAGCCTGACTCTTGACGCTTTACAGCATTCACCAAACCCAGCTCACCACACGCGATTGGCTACAAAAGACAGTATCACTACTTCCAGAATAGTCGCCACAGTTGTGCTTTCAAAGCTCACCAGTCTTCAACATGTCGTTAAAGGCTACAATCACCCTTCTCCATCAACAGACGCCCTTGAACGACATCCAGGTATGGGCGTCCTCCTCGTCGCCATCTCTCTATACCACCCCTTATATCCATCTCCAAACATACATCCGGCCATCGTCAGTCCCCCTCTACCTTATCCAACATCTGCCAGTGACCATCTACTCCAATGACGCCAAAACCAGCGACTTCTTCAAGTCCTGCCTCCTCCCTCTAGCCCTAACTCAGCAGTTGGGCCTTGTGTTCAAGAGCACCGACGCCAACCAGTACCTCGTGTTCTACTTTGACCAAGCCATCAAGATGGTGGTGGTGGATTTTGATCTCCTAAACAAGGTCACCAACTTAATCGATGCCAACGGCGATGTGGGCCCCAATACCTTCCTCGAAAAGGCCTCCACCACCCTCGAAAACACCACTGTGTTTGACAAGGTGCTTGAGAGGAAAAAGCAGCTCAATCCGTTTGTGGAAACGTCCAAACCGCCCAACAACTCATTTCTGGCCTTGTCCAGTCAGGAACACATCAACCATGCCGTCAGCAAGATGGTGCTATCTGGGCTCCGTCTACGAGGGTTATCTACGGGACTCAACTCCTCTAATGATAAATTGACCATCAAGGAAATATACCACATGACTTATAAAGCCGCCTTGTTCAGCTTGCGCAAGTACAACTACAGTTTCAGTGGGCCAAAAAGAAGAATACGTATGGATGATATACAAGATGTGGTGGAAAAGTTGTTGGAAGTATTTGTGGATGTCAAATAAATTGAATTCCCATTTTCCTCAAGATCCTACGGTTATAATGACCCCATTTACCATTTACCCAGGACCAGTCTTGTGGTGATCCCTTTATTTAAAATCAGGGACCTTGATATCTTTCGCTAACCATAAAATCTGCACAAAACACAATATCAACAGATCTGGTTCTCCTCCTCATCACTCTTTATACCGTTATTCCACTATGTGAGCTTGATATTCCTGTCAACATTTTGGCCTATCTTCAATACCCCGCCATCAACAAACACCATACCATCTTGTTGGCTATGGAATAGGCTATTTTGTGTCTGTTGAGTCATAAGCACAACAGGCTAATTGACCAATAAATTCGAATTTCAAGGCGATCCTACTGCCAGGTTTTGTGTAATCAAGTCGGTTTGGTGACCAAGGATTGACCATCTTCTCTTTTCTATCCTACTATCATCACTATCACGACTAATATCAGCTCAAGATGGATAGAGACGTTGGATACATGGAAAGGTATTTCCTCCGGTGCTCAGTGCATAAAACATATACTAATTTCTCCGTGGTCACCAAGCTTAACCAAAGAGTCGATGACGTTCTTCTTTCCAACGCCTTGTTGGCGATGGTCGATACCATTCCTTGGCTCACATATTCCTTTACTAAGGTGAATGGTGACTATAAAGTACACATCGTCGACTCGATCAAGTTCGATGATATCGTCACTTTCGACCACATTGATACGTTTAGTGGGGAACTCTTTAATACAGTCAATGATTTACCGCTACCAGTTGATGGCAAACTTCCTGGATGGAGACTCAGAGTGTTTGAGGTGTCAAACGGAGATCAGTACATCAGTACTTACTTTGATCATGGATTGTTCTGTGGAATGTCGGGGATCGAGTTCCACAAAGATTTAGCCAAACAACTTTCAATTGTTGAATCGAAATCCAAAGTGGAATATCTCTTCCAAAACCATGGTAACCTACAGATCCAACCAGCTTTGGAAGACCTGGATATATACACCAATTTTTGGGATAATTTAATCCATAAAGCCTGGCAGTTGATACCCAGTTTCAATTTCAAACTGCAAACCAAGGAAGCCGATCCTAAATTCTCAAACAGTGCTCTTTCGAAGGGCCTAAAAATGAAAACCCAGATTGTCCATTTGAGCTCGGATGAGGTTGATGTAATTCGTAAATTTTGCAAAGCTCACGATCTCACCTTAACACCGTATTTCCAGGTCATCTGGTTGCAATGCTTGCAAGAATTGGTTTATCCCCACTTTGACAAATTGGGTAGTTATTCAACCCACACAAACATGCCTATCAATGCCAGACGGTATCTTCCACCTGGTACTCCCTTTCAATATGGGAATTTCACCTCGTTTATGGAAATACATTTACCTTCCATTACCGATGCCATGGAGCTGATGAAGCAAGCCAGAGATGAATTGCAGAGAGATCTTGAATCCAAAGACTCGCTCCGTTCGGTATATGATTTCAAACACGTCTCCATAAAAGATATAGACTCCATGATCCTTTCTTACACTAGGAACCAATTAATTGTATCTAATCTTGGCGTGGTTAAAGATACCAACGATAAGTTTAAAATAGTTGATGCTTATTTAAGCCAGGGTATTGGTAATAGTTGCCTTGCAAATCTCAACATAATTACAACTGCAAGTGGCCTACATGCGGTGGTCAATTATGTTCCCGAGTTTGACAATATAGAAGGTGGCATGGAAAAGTTTCAACATTATTTCAGACAGAAGTTGATAGACACCGCCACCACTCGTTAATCTGTATCGAATTATTTAGAGAGCATATAGATATTACCAGTGTATCAATTAAATAAATTGGATAAATAAAGCCGTCAATTAATACGTATCGTTCACAAGGTTATGATGCAAATAATACTTCACTACAACAAAGGAAAGCACTACATGGTAAAAAAAAAACATCAACGAGGTTTTATTTATTACTGGTCAATTCGTTCATTGGCCCGTTGAACAGCATAACCACCAAAAGATGGAGGTTATTTACAGGTCCTATATACAAGGTTTAGAGATCATTCACTGAAATAATGGAGGATTGATTAAATTCGGTGAATCTCTGGGTAGATGCGGTTTCAGATTGTCTTTCCAAAGCCGTCTTTTTATCGGTCTTGGTGTAGGTGGTGTTGACATTCTTAAGATGGTCCAAGAGCAAGGATCTATCGTTCAATAAATAACCTCTCTTTTCTGGGTTTGAATAATATTCGATATCTCTTCTATGAGTTGGTCTGGCTGGTAAAGGAACATAACCCTTCTTCAATAAGAAACGCGATGGATTCACATGGGCTGCCAACGATAACTTGGTGAAGTAAAAGGAGGTATATGTTTTATCCAATTTTTCGATAGCTTGAATGGCTTGATCAGAAGCACGAGAGGCCTCGATATTCAAAGGAACACTGTAATCTTCCTTCCCCTTGGCCAAAATCTTGACCCCATCCTTCAAGGTTCCGGTGATCAACCCACATTCTCTCATGGTCTTGATGGTCAAAGTTTCTCCTTCTTTCAATGGGATTCTACCGTTATTCCAGAAATCTTGGATTCTATCCAAATTAAGATCATAGTAAACTCTTCTGTGGGGTCTTTTGAACCCAGTGATAGGGAAAAGCTTGTAGTATGGCGTCTGACCACCTTCCAACCATCTGGGCACCTTCCCTCTGGCCTTTTGACCTTTTTGACCTCGTCCGGAAGTTTTACCCTTTCCGGAAGCTGGACCTCTACCAAGTCTCTTGTAACTGACGACGGCACCGTCGTTTGGTTTCAAATGGCCGATGTACGACACATTACGCCTGAGGAACGACACGCCCTGTGTGACCTTTGATTTCAACTGACTGAACATTGGCCTGGTGGTTAATAGAGAGTAAGTTATGTTGGTGAAAAATTATCGAGGGTCGTGCCCAGCCACAATCGCTAGGTCTGTTGATGGGTGCAGGATTGTAGTAGAGGTATACGATTGATTCGCTACAAAAGAAACCGCAAGCCATATTGTAAAGAGAGGCCGAGGGTGAATCAGGTGTTCAGGTGTTGAGGTTTCTAGTGTATTGCTAGCTGGTGGTATTTTTGAGTCTGGTGTTATTTTTTTAGCTGATTTTCCCGGTTTTCAATAGCTGCGAAAACCATTACTTTGAAGGTTGATATTCGGACTTGACTATATGGAAAGGAGAAGCAAGCAAGCAAAATAAACCTTTGAGATCAATATCGTATTTTTTTAAGAGTAGGATGAGCATTTGTACCACCTTCCTTGGGGTATTCAACCAATTTCACGGTGTTTCTTTCGAGTTTAAAAACATCACTAATCATACTCTGATAAATCCATGAATATGAGAGTATCGGTGCGAAATCAATGTTACGATCCAAAAGTACAAACACTGGTCTGTGTTGGTTGGATATGTTGGATACCCCCAGGATAAAAATCACAGTGTCTCTTACATTTTTGGTTTTTTATGACCGCTATTTGGCCGGGATGATAAGGCCTATATATTAATTAATTAATTAAATATATATATATAAGTATATTTGTAGGTATTTGTGATATTTGTGATAATTGTGATAATTGAGATAATTGAGATAATTGAGATATTTATTCAAAATTCCTAGAGAAGTAGAGAAATCCCGTCACTAGGTTGTCCGTTAAGTATATCTTTCCACTAATTTGATCTCGAAGATCTAAAATGATACGAGCTAACTAAGAGAGATTCGACGTGAAAAATCCCCAAACAAAATCTACTTCTCCCTCAATTCTTCTCTCACTCAATTATGTTATACACCCAGTTCGTCTGAGCTCCAAACATCAACCTACCATGTCTATTCTATATACGTATCTTACAAACTCACCTCAAACATATATTATATTCGTAGAGTAATACAAAAATAATTTTTTTCAAGAAAATCGCCTTTATGGCCAAGTTGGTAAGGCACCTCACTAGTAATGAGGAGATCGTCAGTTCGAATCTGGCTGAAGGCATTTTTTGGTTTTTTTTTTCAATTGTTTCATTTTTTAGTGAAATATTACCATTCACCATAAAATCTGGGCCATCTCCCGTGAATCTCGATCTCTAGCCAGCATGTCGAAGCAAAGCGAAGAAAAGGAGCTCGACCAGCTCATGGATCTTTTCAAAGAGTCACCAGAAGAAGCCCAAGTCCGGAAAGATCAATTCAAACAAGCTGCTCTCCAACAAGCAGAACTTCTTGATTTCCCAGCTCACATGTCGGTGGTGACGGCCCTCGATGATCTCTTTGGTTGTTTTGCCCTCGGGGGCCAAGTCAAGCATTTCTACCGTTACGGAACATACGATTCTTGTAGGAAACAACGAGAGAAGTTTTGGTTTGCTATTAAACATGGACTGATGATGGAGTCCAAAGATTCCAGGCCATTGGAAGAACTTTCTTCCCGTGAAATCACCAAGAGGCTAAAGATACAGGAGTTCTATAAGAACAGATGGATAGAGGACAAGGCGAACGGGCTGTCTGAAGATGTATGGAATGTGAGGAAAGACAGATTGGAGAATCCATTCAAGGGCGGATTCAAGTGATTTTCCCAAGGAAGTTTCAAAAGGGAATCACTTTGCAGAGAATTGTACCATACGAAGCATTTGATTGGAATGTTACTTAAATATCTATTATCACAGTGAACTATTTACGGAAAAAAAAAAAAAAAACAAACCGCTGGGGGGGGGGGCTTCAATAACTACATAAAATACAATCATCGATAATTTAATTAGTCGACTGAGAGGATCCGATTATGTAGTTTTAGGTGGTGCCATTTTAATAGAGACAAATCCTAGGAAACAACCATTAGAATTCATCATTAGTTCACAGCTAATAAGCAAACACCTCCAACGCAACGCTAGGTTGGCCGTTTAATTAATTAAATTTTTTATTCAAGCTTCTTTTTCGTTCAAACCTAATAAAAGCAAGTCCATTTCACATAACAACACAACCCTTATTCTGAGGCTCGTTGTCATTGGCACCCTTTGGCTTAGCATTCAATGCACATCTAGCAGCTTCCGAGAAAGCTTCATTAACACCTCTATTTTTTTTGGCGGAACATTCCAAGTATCTCAATGCGCCGACTTTTTTGGCCACAGCCAAACCTTCGTCATAACTGATGAGCCTCTTGCGTTGTTGGTACGGATTGCTTGATTGGGAATATGGGTTGAACGATTCATCCTCGTTGGTATTGGCTTCTTCGGGGTCCTCATTACTTCTCAAATCGCACTTTAATGCCACCAAAACAAGCTTGACACCTTCACAGTGGTCGGCGATTTCACCGACCCATTTTGACTGGACATTTTCTAAAGAATCAGGAGAATCTATCGAAAAACATAACATAATACAATGAGTATCTGAATAAGAAAGCGATCTTAACCTATCGAATTCTTCTTGTCCGGCAGTATCCCATAACGATAATTGGACCGACTGGCCATCGATAAAAATGTCATGCACGTAATTTTCAAACACGGTTGGTTCGTAGACTTGAGGGAAGTAACCTCTGGTAAACACATTCAAAAGAGATGTTTTACCACAAGCACCATCTCCGAGAATCACAATTTTCCGTTGTACTAGATGTTAGTATTACTTGCTGATGGACAGGGCACATCATCCCCATAACACCCCCACATGGGTGTGAAGTCACTAGTTATTCACCATTTGTAAGCGACCTTCAGCACCACCATCATAACTATTGAAGATATGAATGGTGCTGCAAGGACGGGACTTCAGGGTGGTGCCACGACAGCGTAGAGCCAACGGTCGGTGGCACGGGCTCTAGGGGTCGCCAGTGGGGGTTGAACCGGAAGAGGTGGATTGTTGACCTCAGTGTTGACACTTACTTGTTTTAACTCCTCCTCCACAGATTGGCATGATGTATGGTATATGGCAGTTGGTGGGGGCAGAAGAAAAGAATGGGGCGGACCGTAGGCAGTTCCAGGCAGATGTAATGAGATCTCCGCGGGTAAGTACTCGTGTTGTAGGGACAGATCAGTTACGATGGGGATCCTCGTCTGTTTTTTGCCTCAGTAAACAAAGGCGTGGCTGAGACAGATCCTGGCACGAGATACTTGGGGTACTGCCGTGAGACACCACCAACAGGGCCCTAGGAGGCGCTAGGAGGGCGCTAAATGGTCCAAAGGCCTAGCCAGGCGGGCCGGGGCCGTGATTCTAGTGTAGTCGGCGGAACCACCGTCCATTTGGGTCGGCTGCTGGGCCGTTGGGTCCACTGTACCATTGTTGTAGTGTTCCTGGCTCGGTAGGGGCCCTGTGATGGAGTGAGCGGAAGTGAAATAACGGTGGGAGAACAAACGGAGGCCAATCCACTTAATGGGTAGATAGTGGCGGCTTTTGTAGTACTGGCATATGCTAGACCATACTAGAGCTTCGAAGGTACCATCACCGCTAAGTCAGTAGAGGGCTCGTTTTCCTAGAGCCGGTTGGTGTTCCTGACTGGGCTAGAGTGTTTGTGGCGGTAAAGAAACAACCATCGGGCTAGTTGGCTCGCCAGTGGCTCGCTAGGGACTTGTAGTACAGATTCTAGACCATGCTGGGCCGTAGATGGTCCTTTTGCCGCTATGGCCACTGAAGACCCAAATTGGCAGCAGTCACCTCGTATTTATAAGCTCTGGTGGCGACGTGGTTGCAAATCATAGCCAATCCAGATAGCCGCCAGCCAAAGAGACGTTTAATACGGATCTCCTAGTCCATATTGGATAGTATCATCGCCACAATGACGGTGGAAGTCCCAATTCGATGTAGCCGTTGACTAGTATTTATGGTTCTGGTGGCGTCATGGCTGCAAACAACGAAACCAACGAGTTAGAGACACACTAAAGATACTGACCCGTTCTGTTTTCAGCACAGGGTCAGCCTCCTAAAATTCTGGTTAATGAATAGAGAAGGACCATTGGAAATACCTTGGTAATACCGTTGGAAATATCACTGGATATACGGCAATCTGCCCCAGACCTGGCCAGTGTTCTAACCAACTGCTATTTCAATAATCCTCACAGTACGGTCCTTGGTACCACCAATACCGTATATAACCCAGCTCATACAAGCACCACACAGCTCAAGCGCCTGTCTTGACTTGCAAGGCTCAACCATTCTCATTTTGCAGCCTTGTTTCCAATATCTACTATCTTGTGACGGCATTGTTGGCCACCATATTACTATATCACTGATTCACCGCTCATGTGCTACGAATATCATCCAAAGCTGGTCGACTCTTCCCAGCGGCCCAGCTCGCCAGATATTTGACTGTCTACCACTTTTACTAGTCACTACAGCGCTCATTTGCGGCCATTTCTCACTTGGTGCCTCTTGGTTCCTCTTGGTTCCTCTTGGTTCCTCTTCGTCCCTTTGGTTCATTTGATCCCTTTGTTTAATGCTTTTTTGGTCCCTTTTGATGCCAATTGCCAAATTGATCACATTGACGCTGGCTCTGCCTGGCTTCCATCTGACCGCTATCCATAATGGCCCCGTTGATTCGTTCATCTTTCCCCTGGTGCTGGTATCCCCACGCCTTGTCCTTCACCAGCCAATGTGGATGTGGTCGCACCTTATCAACTCCCCTAGTTACTTCACGTGCTGTTTCTCCACGTCACTTGTTCCTTATGACCCTTGTAGAAGAATTCAAGACCATTGCTGGAATAGAGGGCTCCGGCTCCGACGACAACGCTCGCCGCCTCCTTGAGATCCACGACAACAATCTTAACAATGCCATTTTGCTGTACTTTGATACCGGGTTTGATGGCTTAGATCACCACCCTCCATCCGAGTCCAGTGCCTACGAATCGGCCTCTGCTTTCACTTCAGGGGCAGAAACTCATGAGTCTAATGATATTCATCATCGCCACGAAGCGGTCAATCTCCAGAGTCAAATGTTCATGGATGCGTTGCTTCCTCGACTCCCCAAAGCCCATCGGATCTCCTCCGCTTGGCATATGGAGGTAGGCATTCATGCTTCCATGGAACCAACTGCATCTCCAGCGCTGGACCTGTCACTAGCTCTGTCTTCTGACTCTGACCTGGAGAAACTGCTGCAATCCTTGAAGCCAGCATGGAAACTATTCTGGATCCTATTGTTAGTGCCCAAGGCCATTTTACACATTATTTACACTGCCGTCCGGCTGATCTTTGGATTCAACGGTATCCCCCAGCTTTCGGACCCTGATAGATTCCCCCGGTCTTTCGAATTTGTCAATTATCAGCCCATATATGATTCACCCGCCAGTTTGGAGAATTATAATGTGCTAACAAACTTTAACGATGGCTACGATCAGTCCCAAAAAACATTTGTGTGGCTCTTGACTATTCTTGTGAATGACTCCGACGAGAGCTCGTTCTTTGTCAAGAACCTAGTGGAAAATCCTCACTTCAGTGCCCTTTTCAATAAGAATGATGGTTCCTACAAAGAAACTCTTATTTATATCAATAATGTTGGTCGTTCCCGCGAAGCCTACGAAATCGGCCACACATACAAGACAAAGAGACTTCCATATATTATGTTGGTTGGTAATGTTTCCAGCAACCCCCAGACCATACTTAGCTCGATGTCCATTCTCTATAAATCCAATTTGGCAAAACACTTTGTGAGTCCGGAAAACTCTCAGTCCACTGGTGATAAAATATTGAGGAATATTGCCAGTTTACTTGAAGCATATAACCCCCAATTAATCTCGTCTAGATTCGACCAACAAGAAATGCAATTTGCTAGACTTATCAAGCAACAGCAGGATGATGCCTATATCCAGTCTCTAGAAAGAGATAAACTCAAGAAAATTCAAAAACAACAGGAAGCAGACGAAACCTTGGCTGCAGAAAATGCACAGGCTATCAAAAAGGTATTTTTGTATAAATTGATGACAGAAAATCTCACCAACCCTGGTAATTCTGCCAACACCTCGAGGATTGCCATAAAACTTCCAAATGGGAAAAGACTCGTGGAAACTGTGGACAAAGACATTCCTATTAATCAATTGTACTTGTATGTATTTTTAAAGATGTTTATGGGAGAGGAGGAATTGACAGGAAACGAGGAGTTTGACCAATTAAGTGAAGATATTTCGGAAGAGTTGATAGTAATTGCCCAAGAACTTTCCAAAGAAGAGTTTTATGAGAAGTATCCGTTCAAATTTGAGCTTGTTCAGCCATTTCCAAAGAAGGTGGTCAGTGTATCGGAGACAAAGGTGGGTGATTGCAAAGAAATGGCCACGGGGGGTAATTTCCTTGTGGAGTATATGGACGAAGAGTGAGCACAAAATGCTGTGAAGTGCACTTTAACATTGATAGGAAACAATCAAGTCATTCAGTAGGGTTTTTCAAGAAAATTTAAAATAAAGCCAATATCACGATAGATGGATTACTATAACAAATTCAAATAATATCTATTGATAGAATATGAACTGATATCTTGATAGAATTTTTATACTAATTGTAAATTGACAATTTTGATTCATCAAGAAAGAGAGAGAGAGAAACGGAATTGGTATTACAGTAGAGAGTAATATTTATACAACGGCTATAGATTTATAAATTACAATGATTTCCATATCACCATAGATAGATTATAATATAAAAATTCAATACTTGCTTTATAAAGTTAATCTGAATTAATAAAGTAGCAAGATACCGCGACAAACTCTTTAATGATTAGATTTGAACCCTAATTTAAAGACTGACTAGGTCAGTTTGAGATTGGTAACTCTTGAAGTTTACAATTTGGATTATCGATTGAACACATATTTTTTAATCTTATGAAACAATTTAGAAAAAAAAGTATTTAATGGACATTGCTGATCTTGGGGAATTAAACGGATCAAACCTAGATTTTGTAATGCTTCAAAACCAGGTGATTATTACGAAGATTGTAGAGCTCATGAAATTTTATAATTTGGGATATTATCTATAAAACCAGAAGTAGGCACACTTACTCTGAACAAAGATTACCTTATTGGAGATGAACCGATGGGATACAAAGGGTGGGGCGATACGATAGAGGTTAATATTAGAAATGAAAATAGGCTTTGAATGTTCTTGTTTTAATCAAAGTACTTTCTTGGGGTCTCTACTGTTACAACTGTATTGAAGAATATTATTTGAACTTTCGCTTACTATGACTTGAGAAATATTACGTTTTGAAATAATTTCCTATACTGAATATATTTGGAACTTTTGAGTCATGAATTGTCATTTTTGAGAAATCTTAAAATTATGAAATAAGTTTCTGTGCAAAATATATTTCCAGTTTTTGACTCACGAATCAGTTCTGTTGTGTGTCAGTTGTTTTTAGTTACATAGCAAGGGTTTCAGCTATATCGCTAGGCTTTAATCGGACAAGTAACATTTAATTCCGCAAATTGGATCCCTTCATAATTTTCCATGTGTTTAATTGTTTGTAGTGGTCTTTTAAACCAGATGGAGTATCTAATTGGCCCCAATTTGGTCATTTAAAGTGCCAGTTCGATATGGTTTAGCTGGATACGTTTATGGTGCGGCCAGGCAAGGACATTATTTATTGTAATGTTGAATCATCACCACATTAAAAATAACACAACCCGGGGTAATTAGATGAGTTTATGTGGTGGTGTATGGGTGCACTTGGTGTCTGTCAATTCCGTTTGTTTAACTTGGGCTCTTCGTCAAGGCCCCGTCAAGGGCCATTCAATATCTAAGGAATTTCCAGTCGTTGCACCAACGGGATTTTAATAGTTAATTTGCCTCAACAATTAGCAAATATCGTGCTCAGCCTTATCTTACCTAACCAACACGCCAGTACTCTCCTCCATTAAAACAGTCCCAGAATTGGTGAATAGCTGTTAAATAGGGTCCCATGGATGGTATCCTGCAGGTAAACACAATTGTCTCCACTATTACAGTACTTACGACACCAGCAGTCCAGAAAGCAAGAACACGACGAAACCACAGGACGTTGCTGTGCTAAGATACGGACAGCATACAACAGAAAACCACGCCATTCCATTAGGGCTGGCACGTGGTGCCCCACAAGGCCCCAGTTCCGTCTATGGCCAAAGCCAGCCACAGCAAGAATTGCACCCATTATACCTATTATGGAACCGCCAAAACCCTTACCGTCCACGTGACGCACAAGTCACGTGACCTGAACCAAAAGGATCGCCAAGCTAAACTCAACAATCTACCCCATCACTCAACCTCAATTAGTGTTATCTGTGCTCCGCCACTGTTTGTACCAGGCGTGGCTAAAGTTAACCTCAATTGTTGCTGCTCCAATCGTATTATCCTTCCATCGCGCCCCGTCATAATGAGCCGCCAATCCAGATTGGAGGCCGAGAAGTTATCGATTATCCAGAAGTCCAAATCCAGAGGACGGTCAGTTTCACCGGCCCGATCGCCCAATAATAGCCGGTCTTCATCCACGCTGAATGACGAATTCAACAAGGACTTGAAGTGGTCTATAACCAATCATGATCCTCTGGAGCGGCTTCGAGCCGCCACCAAAAACGACAATGAGGCGGACCCCAATGAGCTATGGGAAGACGAGGTGAGTGAAGAAGAGCATATTTCCGACGACGACACCAACGAGAAGTTCCAGTACGACGACACCGGCAACATCTTGCCGAACTATGCATGCCAGGACGAGCAGATCAACGAGATCTCGTCTATTCTTGAGAACTCAAACTTGTCTGATCAACACACCATCAAGAAGTTGGAGGGCTTGACCGCCAACGAACGTGCCTTTGCTGCTGCCAAAAACAACGGCAGTGTCATTGATAAGGACGATTTGGAAAAGTTGGCCTTGGACAAACAACGCTTGACGGGCCAAGAACAATTAGATTTGAATAGATCCGACCAAGATGCTGAGGAAAGAAAGAGAAAGTTAGAAAACTACCAGGCTTACAGAAAGATGATTATTGAACGTGGCCAAAAGGCCAGCCAGGCTGCTGGTGTCAACGAAAAATCAGACAAACAAGACAAGGCCGAATCGGACGATATTGAAGATCCCGATTTCATTGTTCCCTACACCTCTGCAGTGGAAGATAAACTCGATAGTGAGTTTGCATCCATCTTGAACGAGACCATCAAAGAAGGCGAAATTGATTCCAACAAAAACCAATCTAGAGTCATTCAAACCATCACTAGAGGCAATTTCTTCCAACTTATCAATCCCAAAATCAAACCCAAGATGTTTTTGGTGTGTATGGATTTTTCTCCTGAATCTATTTTCGCCTTGGAATGGTGTCTTGGGACCGTCTTGGTCGATGGTTCGGTGTTGTTCATTGTATATGTCATTGAAGAAAATGATACCAATCATCATTTGAAGGGAAATACCGCCAACGAAGCTTCTAGAGAAACCTACAGATTGAACATGCTCACCAAAGCCAAACAGCAAGTGCTCAACTTGCTTAAATTGACTAAACTTCAAATCCATATTGTGATTGAAATCATTCATCATCCTATTCCAAGGCATTTGATTCTTGAATTGATTGATAATTTGCAACCCACTTTGGTGGTGGTTGGATCCAAGGGTCAAAGTGCCATCAAGGGGGTTTTGTTAGGGTCTTTGTCGAATTATTTGGTTACGAAATCCTCGGTCCCAGTGATGGTTGTTCGGGAAAAATTGAAGAAGATCAACAGGTTCAAATCTGGGTCTTCAGTATTTTCCAATAATATTAAGCCATTGACCTTGAGTGAAGCCAGAATCGATTAATTGATCTTTGTTTTTTTTTTTTGCTTTGTAATGAGTTTTATGTTGCCTACATTCAGTTCTCGTATTAAACCTATGTATTCTATTGAATAGTAATTATCCTAACTCCCTGTACCTATAAACCTTATTATTGTCAGTAGTATATTTCCACAAAGTTCTTGACGGTGAACTTCTTGTTACAATTTGGCCCTGGGCATTTCGCTGGTGATGCCAATGCAGAATTGGTGATGGAAAACATCGTTTGGTTATTCTTGCCCCGTCTTGGTCTATTACCAATATTCTTAACACACCGGCCACAATAAACATGGCCACATTTGGAAGCAAAGATCCGTTTGGATAGGTCGATATCTGTTTGTGTGCACTGTAAAATGGTGAACCAAGGTGCTTGCACTCGATATTCCTTGACGTATTTTTCAAAGTTGTCGTTATACCTGGGATCAGGCTTGAAGTCGGAGGGTATGCCTTCTCCGAGACACACTCCACATAGCTCACATCCCAAATTCTCCAGTGGTCTTATATTATTGGTATATCCATGCACTTCATTTGCAGCCTGTTCCTTTTTCTCGTTGAGGACTTTCCTGTTGAACATGTTTTCCTTGGAGAGCCGCTGGTCCAAGGCCGTCTCGTTTTCTCGTTCTATACGAGACATGATGGAGTTTTCAATGGCATTGTCATTATAGCCGTAGTCTTCATACATGGAGTATGTCTGCAGCTGTCGCCTGAGCACGCTGTGGATGTACTCGGCAAGGTTGTTTTCGGTGGAGGTCCGACTGTATCCTCTGGTGGAGAAGGGGATCCATACTTGGCGCGATCTGGTTCCGCCTCTGTTAGAATTGGTGCCTGTCCGTCTATTATCAAAATGGACCACCGAGCTCATTTGGCTGAACGGTGGCAATGCAGGGCTCCTCGTTGGTCCTCGGGTCGGCCTTGGTAAGGGTCTTTCGTTGATGATTTCGATTTCTCCGTCAACATCAACATCGAGATCGACGTTGTGGTCTTCTTGGAGATGCTGTGGTCTGGGCTGGAGCGGCGTGGCGTTGTTGTTGGTTCCGGTTATGAGGAGGTCGTCATCATCATCATCATCGTCGTCGTCATCGTCGTCGTCATCTATTGCCACCACGGCCCGCCGGCTTCTTGATCGTGGCGCCAGTGGATGTTGCCGCTGGGACGGCCTGATATCTGTAACTTCCACGTCGTCATCGGAGATTTCGATCACGGAGTTGTTGCTGCTGACCGGTTCTTGTGTGGGCAAGAGGATTTCCGGGTGTTGGGGCTCCATCTCTGGCAGGTTGGTGGATTTGCTACTGGACTCTAAGTTGTCCAGCCTTCGTAGACTGTCCATGTGGGGGCGGGGTCGATGGAGGGGTATTCTTGGAGGCGCCGGCTGTTTTATGTGCTGTGGCAAATTGTGCTAGCTTCTCTGTGGGTTTGGAGACACTTGTGGGTGTGGTAGGTGTAGTAGTAGTAGTAGTAGTAGTGATTAGTGTTTTTTTGAACCCCATAATCCCAAACCCATATTGCGAGGTCTATATGCAGGCCTATGGTAGCGCAGCAAAACTATGGATAGTAACATAGTGTGGATTTAGAGGGTGGGTTTGGGTTTTTCTCCGGGACATTCTGGAGGTAGGGAGTGCTGTAATTCAGGTGGTACAGGCTGAGTAAGCAGTTTAGCCACTAATGTGGTGACAGTTACTTATCACTACTGGTGTAACAGTGTGGATTTGAGCTGCTACCATGCAGTACAGCTATGAGGTCATCAGGACATCGGTGGCGATGAGATGGGCAATGGCAAGGCCGGGAGTCCGTTCTGATACTAGCAGTATGGTTGTGGCTACAAAATTGACCAGTACTTGTTTGGTCAAAAAAGGAAATAGAGAGCGGCGGTCTTCCTGTCTAAACGGGCCATGGATTTATGGATTTATGGATTTATCTTCTTTGCTACCAAAATAGGTATTAATTACCTGCACCTTACACTATTAACTAGTGTATTTTACTGAATCACATTCTTCTTCATAAGGGAGGTTTTCTAATACATTGTGCCTATTTGTGCTTTCTCGCCGTATTCTCTAAAGAGTCAGCACAACGTCCATGGGGATAAACCAATATACCAAATTTTGTGACTGTGATCAATTTGGGCTTTTACGTATTTTTTAGGGTATAGATCCATTTGACAATAGTAACAAAAAATTAACATAAAAGCCCTATTCATAAGTTGCAAAGAAAATTGGTCCTTATCATGTAGAATGTGGTGTATTGGGTTATTGAGATGTTGGAAATTCAGTTTCTCTGTTAACTTTTTTATCTGCGGTATAAATACACCCTCAATTGATGTTAAATAAAATACTGATCATGATGCCGTTAAAATTAAACTTGGCTCTTTGTGGTGGTTCTAAATAGCAGAGAGAACGACAATATTCCAAATGAGGCTGGCGAGGGGCTGGCGAGGGGCAGCGGCAGGAACTCTGGTCTGCTGGTGGTTAGATGGAAGAGCACAATACAAATTTGGGGATGATTTCGGTGCGAGCCAACTGGCTGCAAAAAGTACCGTTTCCACGAAGCCAGACCAGGAAGACAGACAGTGGGAGAATGAAACATGCCATAAAAGTGCCTAAATGGCAAGCTGGTTGGACTGAGGGATTTTAACCAGTTGTTTCTCTCTTGATCTGTTGGTAGTTTCGGTATTTTGCAACAACTGGTGAGATTGGTGACAATTAGTAGCAATAAGCTCAACAATGTCACTACTTCATCATCGAGGCCATGTGCTCCACAAGCTGTAATAATGATCACAGTTCTAGAAGATCCACTTGAGCTGGCTCCTTCCTTCTGATAGCTGGTGCTCATCAAGCTTGTGATAGTTCACTGTTCAACTATTACCTAACCACAGGCTATCTTATTGCAAAAACTGTCCATACTTGTGCCAGAAAATATCTATAAGCAGCTCAAGGGGACTCAAAAGTATACTGAAGGGAAGGAAACAAAAGAGTTAGCTTCTACGACTGCGAGATACCGAGATACTCCTTCTCGAGGTGGTACCTAAAAGACTCATAGATATCAACTAGTTGCCGTTTTTGTAGTTTACATAAGCTTTCAAAAGTCCATTAAATTTTGATGAGAAAACTGCCATCTGAACCTTTACTCAGGAAACCCAACAACCTCTCAGCTACTCCTCTAAACCATGCACATCACCATCAAATTAGCCCCCCAAAACCAACTGTAGGTTTGACATATTATCTATGCAACATTGACAGGGCGGCGGGGTCACGTGACGTATACCCTCTACAAAGAATTTCCAATTACAATATATTATACAGCACCGGGAGAGCCCGGAAGAACTAAGGGATATGCAAACAAAATATCCAGACGAACTAGAATAAAGTCACTTACTTCTTCAACCCACTTCTGAGGTAACGACCAACAACGACACAGTGATCTCTTTCATAAGGTTCCAAAGTCAATTGTTCTAAAGGCTTGATTCTTTCTTCTCTCAATTTTTGGACTTCTCTAGCAAAGACGGTTTCAGCATCAACAGTGGAGTCGATACAGTTAGCCTTGATGGAAATAACCACAGTACCACCATCCTTCAAGAACAAGTGAGAGTTCAATGCAATAATACGGGCTTGATCAGGTTGAGCAACATCAGCGAAAACAACATCGACCATGCTGACCAACATACGGTATTTTTGAGGGTGACGAGCGTCATCGATGATAGGAACCACATTAGGTCTCTTCTTGGCCATACCGATCAATTCTCTACCTGGTCTATGAGAGAATTCAACAGCATAGACAGCACCTTCAGGTCCCACAACGTCAGAAACGTAGGAAACAGAGGTACCAGAGGCAGCACCCAAGTACAAAACCTTCTTACCAGGAGCAATACCTAATTCATCGATACCACCCATGATACCAGCAGCCAACTTGGATCTAAAAGGATTCCACACACGGTATTCCACCTTGGTGGGTCCAGCATCACTACCTTCAGCAGCAGGTTCTTCGACAGAAATTCTCTTTTCTCCGGCAACAGATTCTCCTGGAGCACTGTTCTTGGTGACTAACAAATCTTCCTTACCTCTGGCAATGAAAACACCAGCATGTCTGTGAGGTTCAATGACAACCTTGGCGCCACCACGGGCACCACCACGAGCACCACCACGGCCGCCTCTAGCACCACCACGAGCACCACCACGAGCACCGCCTCTAGCACCACCTCTGGCACCACCACGGCCCCCACCGAATCCACCTCTGGCACCACCACGGCCACCACCAAATCCACCTCTGGAAGCACCACCAAATCCACCTCTGGATCCACCACGGCCACCACGGGCACCGCCTCTACCTCTTGGAGCAAATGACATGTTTTCTATCTGTTTAATATGTTCGGAAGGGTTTCAATTAAACCTTTTGGAACAGTATCTAAAGTATGAAGTTAGTAGTGATTTTTGAAAAATTTTCCTTATAGGAGATGGAGCCAATTACGAGGCCGGGTAACCAAAAATTACGTAAGAATCGTCTTATTTGTGTGTGCGGCTTAGTCATCGAGACCACCTGGGCCAGGGGGGTCTGGAGGTCAGAATGGTGATCGAAGCTGGAAATAGGGGCCGTGGATAGATGGAAACCAGTATATATATTTTACTGGTAGCTGTGAAAAGATACTGTGTGAGTTTGATGGTGCAAAAGGGGAGTGATTGATGCATAAATGTCACTTTTAGTTGAAAGATGTCCTCCAACGAATAGTATAGGCGAGCTAGCGGGTGTTGGGGTGGTCTAAATTAGCCCAAACTCGGAATGTTATATCTTCATATCATGATGCACCACGAACCCAAATTTTACTCCATTATACGTTCTGGTACACGAGATATCTCTCTGTAAAGTCGCCAGACTCTCTACACAACGATGCCCATCATGCGGCGGGCCCAGAAATCACGTGCTCGGATATTGTGTGTGGGGTCCTTCAGCCTCCATAATATACTAGGTCCCAACTATACTGGGTCCAGAAACAGCGGGGATCGATAACGGCTGTTGGTAGCTAAAAATTGACTGCAAATATACCGAATGTGGCCCCTCATTGGCTGTTTCCACCGCCCAAAAACGAGATTTCCGCTGGCAACCGGCCCGAAAAAAAAGCACCATGATTGCATACGCCAACAGTAAAACCAGCAGTATTGTTATCAGCGACAAAATTCGTCTCTCGGGTCCCCCGTAACCACCAGTGCCAAACTGTGGAGGCCAAACACCCAATTGGTGGACTAAACGGTTATCGGATATCACGTGACGCAATTACTGTTTCGAGCCATCTATGACACGGACCAAACTGGTATATCCCTCCCCACTGCTTTCCTGAACAAACATCTATTCTTCAGCACTACCGACATGAGCTCTTCTCAAGTGGTAGCAATTGTTTTGGGGACCCTTATCACGGGATCGTCCAATTCCCTCTTCACCAAATATCAAGATAACCAATGTGTGAGACACTGTAACAATCCCGATGTGTCCAAACATCATAACTTCGAGCAGCCGGCGCTTCAGTCGCTCCAAATGTTTGTGGGAGAGTTTGCGGTGTTTTTTGTGTATTATTTGGTGTATCGAACCAATCTTTTCTCCAAGAAAGACTATACACAAATAGAAGAAGAAGAAGGACAACCGGAGGAACAAGAATCGCTTTCTGTGTTTGAGAACATCCAATTGGCCATTCCAGCGGTGTGCGACTTGGTGGCCACCACCTTGTTGAATGTGGGGTTGATATATACTCCAGTGTCCATCTACCAAATGACGCGTGGATCGGTGGTATTATTTGTAGCCATTCTTTCGGTGATTTTCTTGAGAAGACATATCACCAAGTTGGAATGGATAGCTTTGTTTTTTGTGACCTTGGGAGTTGCGGTCGTTGGAATGAGTGGATCCAACAATTCCAGCGACGAAGCTGCTGATGCTGCTGCGGAAACTTCGTCCTTGGTTTTATTTGGAGTGGCTCTTATTGTGTTTGCAGCCATCATCCAAGCTTTTCAGTTTGTGGTGGAGGAGCATATTTTGAGCAAAAAATCCGTCAGACCCTTGAAATTGGTGTACTGTGAAGGATTTTATGGAGCCGTGGTTCTCTTTGTTATCATGGTGATTCTTAATTTTGTGGTGGGCTCGATCCAATCTCCTTCTCAATTCGAAGATTCTCCTTTCAATATATCGGAAGCGTTTAAACAATTCTTCTACAAGAAAGAGATCTTTGTTTCTTCCATCTTCATCATGATTTCAATTGCTGGCTTCAATTTTTTTGGTATCACCATTACCCACTTGATTTCTGCCACCTCCAGAACGACCGTTGATACATGCAGAACCTTGGTTGTTTGGATTGTTGCCATGGTCATGGGCTGGGAGTCGTTCCATTTCCTTCAATTTGTGGGGTTTGCTCTCTTAGTCTTTGGAACTCTTTGTTTCAACGGGGTTTTGAGACCTGAAGAATGGCTGTGGACCCCACAGGCCTTAAAGACAGAAGGCGGTCATCGGTTGTTGGAGGACATTGAAGAACCATTGGAAAGATCGTAATGGAACCATCACATAATTCCAGTATCCAAATTTCTCCAGTATTAAAAAATTATCTATCTATATTAGAGAGTAAATAAATTACATACGCTTTGAAAAGATATTTTTTTTGCGAACGCAATAGTAGGTACGATCCTCATAATAAGCGTTAAGCTAGCTTATATATGTATAACTAGGAATAGGCTAATTAGAGACCAGGTATCACGTGACTGGGTCACGTGACATCCCATACTCATGTTTGCCACTTAATCCAGGTGGTGGCCAACAACAACCTTCAACACAATGGTACGTAGACTAGTGGAGATGGAACGAGATTGAAGGAGAGATGCCCGTGGTTAGTGTGCTTCAAGATGCAGGAAAAAACATCCCAAGTTTTCATGGTTCAATGGCCCTTTCAATAGGACAATTCCCACCGCCATGGACAAGCTCAGTTTGTGAGAAGACGAGCCAATGAAAGTCACTGACCGACGAGGCGACTAGTTTGGAAGCGTAGTGGGAATATACGGAAGGGGTTTGGTATTTGGTAAGCTGGTTACAACACGGGGTGGCTTGTATAGATCCGATTAGGTTCGTTGTACAAGCATTAGTGACCCAGAATTGACTTCTGGTGTTCAAAGGGTATAGAGGATCCAGATATTGAAGAACTTAGATGAGTTGGAGGTATTTAGTCGTTTTCATTTTTCAAAGCTAAATCGTGCTACTACATAAGCAATACCAAAGGGAATCTTCAATTTCGATCCACAAGTAAAAGTTGGATTGAGCCACAGGATTTACTAACATCCAGTCTTTAAGAATTATCCCTGAGAACAACCAAAAATCGTCTATAAGTTCCACCACATATGGTGACAAGGCGCCACATGCACCTGGATTACAGGATATATTGAGAAACCAAGAAGGACCATTGAACTTGGCATCTAAATTGAATAATAGACATCCTTTGGAGTCCCGTGTTGCCAACTGGGAGCAAACTCAACAAGATACACGGATGGAGACCTACAGAAGAATCTTTGGTGCCGGAGAACCAATTAGAAGAACCATGGAGTTGGAAATTGTGGAAAGCACCGATTTCAAGCCCAGCATTTTGGGAGCACCCAATAACTTGCACAAGGATATTTTACTTAACAAAGATGCTTCTATAGATTGGGAAGATATTTACACGGGAGGATTAGAATCGGGAGCAAACGTCAAGGATTTCCACACCGACATGGAAAAGAGTTTGGGCATGTGAGACCATAGGCAATTAACGACAAAAGTTGTGGTATGATCTCTTTCCAGGTACAGATCTGGTGGATATGGCCCTGGTGAGACCTGGTGAGGACCCTCTCACAAAGAAAAAACAAAAAAAAACAGGGACCATTATAGTGCCATCCCATTGACAAGACACCAACGCAACAGAGGATACCCAATTCCCATTGCAACCAGGATCGGTGTTCTCATTGTCTTCCTCCCTCCCCCTACCCCCCCTCTTTCTGCCCCCCCTCCTTCCATCCAACCCTGGAAGTCTTCAAACTTTGCAAACACCGTCTTGTTGGTGAGTGTATAGTCTCAAATCGAAAAAAAAAAAAAAATTTTTTTTTCAGTATATACTACATAGTTTAGTAAAAGCTCTAACCAGTACACCATTCCTAAGGAACACACTAGCAGTAACCAGTAACCCCATTGGCGGCCGAAAACACAAGTTGGCACAACAAAGCATTGCATCTTGAAATGTTCAGAACCAGAAAAGACCCTGCCGAAGAATTGAACGGCACCATTCCTGTGAACAAAGGAGGCCAGCGGTATACCATGAATCAAGTGTTTGATGTGTGGTACCACAACCATCAACAGATCTTGGCATCCTCGCTGGAGCTCCCGGTGAAAAGCGGCGAGAACTACAAGCTATCGAAGCCCAAGCAGATCTACCATTTGGAATTGGCGCCCAGAAACAACGGCGGTCTAACCCAGCAGCCCACGGCGGCAGAAGTCCAGGCGCTTGAACAAGGGTTGATGTCCACGACTTTGGACGTCAACGAGGCCATTTCCAGCGGCAGAGACAGCCGGGGGGCCGGCGATATCAACAGCGCCAGCAGCGCCAGCAACGCCACGCAAAACGCCACGCAAAACACCATCAACAACACCATCAACAACACCAATATGGGGTCGTTGCCGCCAGGGTTGGCTCCTGTGGCCCACGAACCCGCCTCCAACGGCCCACTTTTGACTCCCGACAAGATCGAATGGTTCTACATAGATCCCTTGGGCACCGAACAGGGTCCGTTCAACGGCGACTTGATGCAAGAGTGGTTGACGGGGGGATACTTGGACCTCGAGTTGCGGATCCGGAGAAAGGACGAACGGACCCACAAGCCCTTGAAACAGTTGTGTGAGGATGTCCAGAACTATATCCAGCCATTTAAGGTGCCTCTTCCTCCGTTGACGCCATCGCCCCAGCCCCAGCTTCCTCCGTTCTTGAACCAGGCGCCTCCTTCTTCCCAGCAATCGTCGTCTCAGCCATCTCAGCCCACTCAATTGCACCAGATCTTGTCCAATGGGCCTGGAGGGAACCTTGGGACTATGAGATTGAACCCCATGGGCTCCCAGTCGAATTTGTTTGCCACCGACTTCATTAACCCCGATCCCTTTGTGGTCCAGCCTAGTCCGGGGTACCAGAACCCTTCGGCTTCATTCATAGACCCAATGCACCAGAACTTGGGGTTCCCATCCTTGAACATGCCTACGTTGCTTCAGCATCAGATTCTGCACCAACAGGCCCAGCCGGGGTTGTCCCGGACCAACAGTGGCTGGGGACTCGAGACCACGGGTGGTTTGATGGCCGGAAGCAGCCCTGGCACCCCGGGGGCCGTCAACCCAGTGCTCTCACAGCCGGCTCCCATTTCTCCCTGGTTGACGGGGGTCCAGTCACTGTCTCGAGTGTCGCTGCCGTTTGTTCCTACATCTACCATCACCAAAGAGGCCTCAGTGGCCACCGGTGACGACCATGTTTTAGATGGAATTCATACCTCCGTAGTGACTGATATCTTGAGCGATGCAGATGACAAAGAAAAGGACCTGGTCCAACCTGCTCGTGAGCCCGTTCCTGTTCCCGTTCACGCTCCAGCTTCTGTTCCAGCCCCAGCTTCTGCTTCTGCTCCTGCTCCTTCTCCTCAACCAGTACCTGAGCCCGTAATCGAACCAGAAGTGCAACAACACGAATATTTTGAGCCTGTGGAAGAACCAGAAGTTTTTGAACAAAAACCCCAGCTGCCTCCTGCAAAGTCCCCAGTAGTGGAGATTTTGAAACCTGCAGTTCCTTCCCAACAAGAGTTGGCCCCCTGGGCCACTGCTAGCTCCAATTCTCCAAGCTTGAGCTTGAAAGATATCCAGGCTTTGGAAGCTGAAAGATTGGAAAAGCAAAAGCAATTGCAAAGTCAATTGAAGGAACAACAAATGCAACAAGCTGCTGCCTTCAAGAGTTGGGGATCTGCTGCGGAAGTTGAGTCCCCAGAAACCCCATTCCTTCCAAAGACATCTAGCTGGGCTACCAGCACACCTTCCACGCCAGTGACCAAGTCATTAGCAGAAATTCAAAAGGAGGAAGCTGAGGCTGCAGCCAGGGCCAAGTCCTCCAGAGCCAAAGCTGCAAAGTCTTCTGGCGGAGCCCTTAAAACTAACACTTTTGCCAGCGCTTTGGCCAACGCTGTTCCCGAAGACACCTCTGCATGGACCACTGTGGTTAACAAAAAACCAGCGGTCAAGAAACCTGTCACTCCCGTGATCCAAACTTCTTCTGCCACCAAAGCCAATCCTCAGTTGTTACGTTCTGTATCTGCTCAGAGACCAGTTGGTTCCAGCACCAATAACAATGCTATCAGAGAAGACTTTTTGGTTTGGGCAAGATCTTCCATGACCAATTTGTATCCTACTGTTTCCAAGGACGACTTGTTGGAAATGTTCATTACTTTACCAGCTTCCAGTGCTGATTCTGGTGCATTGATCGCCGAAACCATTTATAGTTCTTCTGCAACTATGGACGGTAGAAGATTCTCCCAGGAATTTTTGAAGAGAAGACAAAAGGTGGATCAGCAAATCGGAAAGAGTGACGATTTGGCATGGTCTGCATCTATCATCTCTTCTGCTGACAAGTCTGTTACTGTCGATGAGGATGGATGGAGTACCACAGTTAAGAACAAAAAGAAGGGCAAAAAGTTTTGAGCTTGAACCTATTAGCTTATTTGAATTATCATTATTCACTATATACGACTAATATACACATAATCTCATCTGGGATTTTTTTTTTTTTCTTTATACATAAAACTGAAATGGCAGTTTCAGTCAACCCTCTCCCATGATTCATCAATTATATTTTTAAATTCTCTTCCACTTTTCCCTTTAGGATTTCAGTAATAAAATCCACATTCTCTTCGGGTATCATGATGATTCCCAGCTTGGCCATCGACAAATAATTCATTTCAAAAATATGGTTTTCGTCTTGAAACCATTTGAACCCGTTCATCAACCGACTGGCGACCCCCGCCACGATCCCGGTGGAATCCAATGGTAATTTCTGGAAATCGATGGTGATGGGTACTAAGGTATCTTGGTCGGAGCCAATAATGCTTTTTGCATCGAATCCCATTTTAATTCTCTTTTTGGGCGATCTAGGAAGGATCAACGATACTTCATTGGTTGAGGTTTTGGTGATTGCAAAATACTTTGGAATAAACCTGCCAGACGTAAGCACTTTGGCAGCTTTGGAAATTGTTGAATCAACATCGCCTGATCTGGCCCCCGTCAAGAGAAGCTTTACGTTCTGGTTGATACTGGGATGGATATTGAATTTTGCAAATTTATCAAACGTGGATTGTTCGAGATCACGGGTGTTGGTGGGATCGGATGGTTCAGATGTGCCATTTCTGGAGGGTTCAAATTCACCTACAAAATGGTTGGATTCGGTGAATTGAAAGTGTTGTTTGGTCATGATTTGAATTACTTTCTCTTTGCAGGAATAGGGAACAAGAACAATGTCATTAAAATGACTGGAGAGAAAGAATAACGGGATGTCGTTTTCTGACAACGGCTTTGTGAGCTCCAAAATCAGGTTGCTATCACCAGTATCCGAGTCTACTTGAAAGCTCAAGAAGCGGTCTTGGATCAACTTGACACCAAGGGCCAATTGATGGCATATTTGGATGGGCTCATGGAAGAGCGATTCCATAAGTGTGGTGGCACAAATCACGGTACATTCGGTAGGAGACAAGGCGATATGGAACAAGTATTCGTCACCGTCCGGTTGTTCGTCTCCAGATAATGACGAAAATGACGCCAGGCTGGTTTGGCGACTATGGCCATTGTGGTGGTTACTGGGGCTGTTTTGAAGGGGGTATTGTAGGGGGTCGTAGGGGGTAGTTTTGCTGGAATTGTCCACCACCTTGGACTCGCTGATGGAGGTTCGGGGGGACGGTCTTTGGGGCACTGGAGGTCGTGGTGGTTGGTGTTGGTGATGTTGGTGTTGATGTTGTTCTTGTTGTTGATGTTGATGGGTGTCTTCAGAGTCGGAATCAGAGTCGTCTTCGGAGTTGGAGTCCGAGACTTGGCTGGTTTTAGACAGTTCGAGAAGCTGGAGGATGGCACTGGTGAAGATCCAGTATTTGTCTCTGGGGATCGAGAGAATCGAGAGTTTTGTGGGATTCAATTGGACATGGGTCATTGCCAGCAGTTGAACAAATCGGGGGAGGGTATTGAACTGATCGATAGGGGATTTTCCAGCGGTGTTGTGGGAGCACTTACAATTTTAAGCCTACCATGGATCGTCACCACAATCACCACAGTTATTAGCCACTGGTTATATACTTATATAAATTTTTCAATCCGTCCCCTCTTTGCTCATTTTGGTGGCCTTCCCTACAGAATTATTTTTCGTCCCGATTAGGTTCGCTGGTGGGAGGTTGAGCGGTTGTCATCTCATTTCTCATTTGGTTACTATCAAGTGCGTTTGCGCCTTGTTCGCGCTGTTGTTGTGTCTACGGGAGGGATGGTAAAGGTTATTGGAAATCTATGTAAAATAGAACATTTCGGACTTACCGGCGACGAACAACAATCGTGGTTTTGAGGCTTGAAACGGGAGATTGTTGCCGGCGCCGCAGCCACGTCCGATCATATGGGGTTAGTCATTGTTGCGTTTTCTTGTGATACCACCATCGAATCGCCAACCACCAGAACATTACAAATCACCAAGTCACCACATCACCAAATCACCAAATCACCAAATCATCAAATTACCGCATTACCTCACCACCTAAGGGAGTGGTGGCGAAAAAATGTGGTGGTGAGAGGCTTCGTGCTGATACCGAACGTGGTATGGCTCCGGAGCCACGTATACCCGTGAAATAGGAGAGCAACTTAACCACCAGCTGGAACAATAGCGGGTGTAAACGGATACCGCTAACGGCCGAGTAGACATTGATAACCAATCCGTTGGCGGCCGTTTGAGGGAATATCTCAAAGGTAGCAATACTCTGGGATAATTAGAATGCGCGGGCGCCGGCGCCGAAAGGGTCCTGATTATCTCTGATACTATCTATGGTATCATCTATGGATAAGGTTCAAAGAATATGTAGAAGGTTGAAGGTTCAAAGGGGGTCCAATGTGGGGTTAGCTGACTCATAATCAGAGATGTTCATGGTTTGATAGTAGAAATGTTGAAGAACTAATAAAATTCAATGGTTTCAGGAGATGTTGAAGGGTTAATGGTTAAAGGTTCGACTTTCTAATACTTCACAGATAATGAAAGTTAGAAAGATTGAAACGCTTATAGTACTATTTTCGACCGTCGAATAGTTTACAGATGTTGTAGAATCAAAGTTAGAAAGGTTGAACCTCAATAGTGCCAGAAATTCTTATCTAATAACAGAAGTTCTAATAGTTTGATAGGTTTAAGAGTCCAATTGGTTTAAATGTCTCATGGTACAAAGAGTTGAAGCACCAGAAATTACAATCACAGCCGAACGACTCCCATTTGGCTTAATCTACATTCTCTTGATTATTGTACCGTGTATTGTGTTCGTCAACCTCGCTTGGTGATCAACAGGTATTATTCCTGTTTTACTGATCTAGATTTTCAATCTCAGAACTATTTCAATTGCATTCGACTTCATACACTAGCCAAATTCTGGCGCTCGTAGAAAGTTTCATACAACTCAATTGCTTCCTTTTGGGACTCGATAGAACTCTCAATGAAAATCTCCACACTGTTTCTGAAGTCTTCAATCTTTCCGAACTCAAAATTGGCTATTTCCGATTTGATGGTCTCACTGATGGTATTGAATTTTCTTTCATACACCGCAGTCTTCTGCTTCAATTTGTCCACTTCAAAAGCTAAAAGGTTATTTTTGTCCACCTGCATTTTATATTTTTTATTCTGTTTATCCAACAGAGCTTGTTTTTTTATCAAATCTTGATTGAAGGTATGATACTGTTGATACACTTTGGTCCGGGTCTCAAACACAAACTTGATCGACCCAATGATCCTCAAGTATTCTTCTATGGTAAACCCAAGGGTCAATTGATCTTGAAGGTTTATACGGTCCAAGTTCTCTTTCAACTTCAATTGGATCTCACTGAATGCGCTCAACAAATCACTGGTCACTTTCAGAATCTCCAATGATGCCAATTCATCCAAAGTCATGGAAATTTCATCCAAAATACCAATCAAATCGATTCTTTGCGTACCTATCAATTCGATGGCTCTGTAGAAATTCTTAAGGTTATACTCTAATTCATCAATATATTGTTTCTTTTCCACAAAATAGTCATCTGGCTCAGTGACTTTGGAAGAAATCGAGAATAACGACGTCATGAATCCACCACTGCTTCCTCCTATTATAGGGGCAGAAATGGTACTGGAGGTGCTTCCTGCTAAACTGTCGTCGTCCTTGTCGTTATCTAAAGAATCGTTATTTTGTAAAGAAGCTCCTGATCCAGTTTGTTTTTCTCTTTCTCTCGAATCAGTGGTGAAATCTTCACTCACCAAAAATAATATAAAATCGGGATCGTTGCTCAAGACGGGTACTTGACTTATTTTATTCAACATTTTCTCCAACGAAAGACGTCTATTTTCAATGAAGTTTTCGTTGAAACGGCCTATGTATGTTTGTTTGGTTGGGGGTGGAGGAATGATACGTCCCGGGTGGTTATTTTGTAGTTGATGATATATCCATCTGAAATCCTTGTATCTTCTAGATACAGTGACATAGTCGGGGGTGACGGGTGCACTATCAGCATTGGAATTTTTGTTTTTGATTCTGATGCTGTATACAATATGGGCGGTTGTGATATCACCAACTTTCATGGGATCTCCCACCGTGATTTCCAAGTGGTTTGCAGCGGGGTCTATATGTTCTTGGGGTGGTTTGGAGTCGTCTAAGGCGACTGGTGGAGGGTGCGTAGGAGCAGAAGTGGTGGTATCGGTCTTTGGAAGCTCGTATAAGGGAGCATTTGCTTCTTGAACCAATCTTTCGGCGCGATTGTTGGATCTGATGGACGCCTGATCCGCAGAACGAGTGTCCTCGCCTCCCAAGGGACCCAATGGGTTTGAAGCCACAGTTCCTGAATCGTCTATATTTCTAGTGTCCAAATGTTTCACGATGGATTTGGAAGTATGCTTTCTGGAACGAGGGTTGGCGCGGTACGCCTGGCTATTCTTGGTACTCAAGGTCTTTCTGCCACTTTTGTTTTCATTAATTTTGGGAACTGGCTCGTATTTGATAGGGCTATCCTTTACATTGAATAAAGAGTCGGAAGCAGTGACTTTTTTGGGGGTCATGCTGGCACTTGCGGCCAAAATCAGGTCCTCGTTGTCGGCAGCACTGGTGAGTTCTGAAAGAAGATTTTGCTTAAGTTCGTTTCTCTCTTCTTTCTTCATTTCATTGATCTGTTCCAACTCTGCTTGTCGAACATCGTCATGCTCGTGGCCACCAAACGTGCTGGTTCCATATTTGGTGCTGTGCCCATACTGACTGGTGCTATGGCCCTGTTGCTGCTGAAGTTCGTCGTCGTGGTCGTCGTCTTGCCCCTCGTCTTCTTGTTGGTCTTGTTTCCCCAAGTTTAAGACGTTGAATCCATCATTGAGCTCGCTGGGAGTGTGAAGTCCGCCGGTATTGATATTTCCAAATATGGACGATTGGGAATTGGGCGAGAGAATGTCGTCCCAATGCGATGCCGTAAGATCCTCTTGATCCATGGTGTTGAATTGAGGTGGTGTTGGGCGGTTATGGATATCTAGGGGGAGTGTAAAGTGTTCAATTTCAATAGTCGCGGTGGCTGACTAAGCTGGAGACGATAAGGGCCCCAACCTGGAAAGCTGGGTTTAGCCAAAAGAACCACTACGTAAGGGGGTGATTGGGCGAGTGTTTGTAAGGGGATGTTTGGGATTTCAATAGGTATAGACGGGCTGGTGGTTTTGGCCAAAACGGGACCTTTTTTGGTTGGGTTTTAGCGTTTTAGCTTAGTGAAAACCAAAAAAAAAAAAAAAGAAGAATTGGGGCGAGCTGGGAATTGAACCCAGGGCCTCTCGCATGTTTGTAGTAATCAATTCAGTTAACTGAATCGTCGCCCAAAGCGAGAATCATACCACTAGACCACACGCCCGAATTTTGTTTGATTTTTTGTAGTATTTCCCTTTTACTGTCGTCACTCGAGCATCATGTGTATAGCTTCCCATAGCCAGCATTGACTGACCTCCTATTCGTGGCCAGGGAAGCTGGCTTCCCGAAGGCTGAAAAGTAGGACATTCTTGTCTCGTCCACTTCTTCGTTCGAGGGACTGGAATCTCTACACAACAGTTGAATACAATTTCTCGTTGGTTAAACCAAGATATGTAGAGGGACTCACTTGATTTTGCTAATTACCAAATTACTGGATGTCAGTTATCGGTAGCCATAGTTTGGGGGACTTTTATGATGGTTGCTTTGTGTTTCCGTATGATTATTCTATATTTTTAAATAGGCCATTAAGCTGGAACCGCTTTGCGTTTTTAATTAATACTCTCGTTGTACTATTCCTTTGATAAACACACAAAAGGAGGAATGAAACTCTCCTGATTTTTTAAAAGGATATCTAATTATATGAGTGGTATATTGAGTATAATTTGCTGGTTACTTTTAATAATTTTATTTTTCTGTATAATTTTTGGATAATTTTAATTATCACGTCGAATTACTCGTCTTATCTGCCATTTATCGAGTGCTATCTATAGAAGCTAAGCATCTACAGAAATACTAAAGATATTCTATTACTGAATAGAGTTTCTTGAATATCCAATCCCTGGACTGCACGATCTCTCTATTTGGGTTTCATTTAATTATGTTTTTATCCACGGCTGATAATTCATTCCTGTATTTTTGTAGTTTTAGACACTGAATTTTCGTATATGTATTTAAAACTCCAGCACCAGGTGGTTTCTTTTGAACAGGTGTAATATATATTAAACACCTCTATCAACAAATTGATCAAAAACTGATCAAAATACACAGTCTCTCTTGATTTATAGCCTAAAGTCATAACAATTAATTAAATAATTAATCTCTCGTGTATTGTGAAGCTAATTCCATTTTTAAGCAACCAAAATTAAATAAAGTATTTGTTTGTTAGCTCCACACCATAATTTATAAATCTATCTATCTTGTTGGCAAAACAACAAGTATTTCGCATCAAAAGAGGGTAATAAGAATATCATTTTGTTCAGGTCACTGAATGTGTTCTTAATTGGAAAAAAGGTTTTTTGCTTCCTTGACATCATCGACATTTAAGAAGTCCGACTTCAAGTCAAACAAATCTTTCAAGTGTGATTCTAACAAGTTCTTTGGAAAAGTAATATCACCCCAAATTCTGGTTTTAACACCGTACTGATGAGCCAAATCGAAGAACGACTTAAGCTTGGCCTTTTGGGAATCGGTGAATCCATTATTGCGGGCCTGAGCATAGTCATCCTTTCCAAGCAAGTCCTCCAAGGATCCACTGGCCACCTTGGACAATTTACTATAATTGGTCAAGGTAGCTTTGTCGGTACCCAGAGTGAACTGGTTCAATGGCCCGTCAAGGAAAGTATATCTGATTTTTTCTTCAGTTACAAGTTCAGTAGGCAAGTTTCCAGTAATAGTGATCACCACGGGACCTGGATTATAAGTACCGGTGGTGGAGTCATAAGAAGCAAGGTATCCTTTATCTATAAAAGGTTGCAACAATGGTCTGATGGCTTGGTAGGTGGAGTTGGGCTCAGTCTTGAAGTCCATCCAGAAATACAATGGGGTCTCTGGAGAATTATAGAAGATTCCATGTCTTGAACCAACATTTTCCAACAACGGAGTCTGGTCAGCATGTGAAGAATCGGTGAATGTGAAGTTTGGGTTGGCAAACTCCAAAAATTGGTACAACGGGTTGAGATAAAGGTTGAAGAGGGTGTCAATAGGCTTCAAATATACTTGGTTGTGGCCCACGTACACCTCATTGTTGCTATAGTATTCGGTCCGAGTGGTTGGAGTCTGTGATCCGCCGGTTGTTTCGGTTACCGTCCGGTCAACCTGGTAGCCATTTTCAAAGAACCACACGTCACTCTCGATACTTTGGCAGCCGGTACTCAAGGCATCGAAAAAGGGTTCATCTCTCCAGTAATCATTATGTGAATGTAATGGCTTGACATATACGTCTCTAGTCAAACTTTCAATGGTATGATTGAATGGAAGAATAGGAGTATGGGCACCTGACCCATCGTATGCAGTGATGGGTGGAGCGGGGTGAACCACGGGTCTAAATATGCTGATCATGGAGTGATATGTGGAAAGAAAGGGTTCATTAGATTGGATGAAGTACCTCGTGGGCTCGGTTATTAGGCGTGCAGTGGACAAGAAGTAATTGGATTGCGGCGAAATTTCGGCGACTCAATTACAAAAAATAAACGTACGAAAGTCTAGCAAAAGGAACGAGAACCCAAGCTTATAGCTGAGCCGGGTAAGAGTGCAATTTAATAGTGTAATATGATAATATTTATGGGTTGGCTAATTATATTTAACATCATTGCAAAAAGAAATGGTGCAAAAAGTACACTATTAGGAGCAGCAGATGTCAGCAGGCTTTGTGAATGGAGGTTCTATTATATACTGCTGAGGGTCCTGATCAGGGGAAAAAAGTTTAGGGGTTTGATTGCAAAAATATTTGATTTCAAATTGTAGTAGTAGAAAAACGAGAAGTTTAACAACTCTCTGGGGTTTGACAGTAACACTTTAGGTTCTCATTGTGAAATTTCTTTCCCACAATTGTGCAAAATCAGGTCTTATTGACTCTACAATTAAAGTTACCGAAGGCCAAACAGCATTTGACATTTACATTTACTGGTGTAGTGACTGATTTTTCACTCATGGGGATATATAAAACTGAAACCCCCAATAATATGACCAAGAGCGAAGTATATGAGAGTGTCACGGTACTCAGTTTTTATCAATCCACTTGGCTAAACCAACCTTGAATTAACAAAACTGTTCACTATAATTGATTCCATAGCTTGCAATGATATTCACATAGTTGTTTTCATATAAGCTCCGAGTATAGTGGGATTAATGAGGCGGTAAGGATGTTAAATCGATTATCTGAATCGGCGAAACATAGACTAAATTCATGCTTAAATCCATACATATGACCGAGTAGAACAAATATATAGTTAAAAAATGGAATGACTTGCGATTTCACGGTTTTGAATCCGTATGGTTCAACTAGCTGTTCTCTTCGAAGCTTTTCACGGAAGACGGATTCTTGATACTAAATAGCCAGTGGTTGAATTTTGAGTTCTTAGACTATTTTAATTTTGAGACAGCCAAATAAACACTAGCTAACAGAGACATCCAGATAACAACACAACCAGATTTTTCAGCTAGCTCGCAGACTTTTGGGTTTATAATATTCTGTTGGTATGACATCATCCTGCGGGCCGTTACCAGTAACACTACCGTTTTACCTGTCACCAAACCCGACTAATACTTGAACAAAAGGCACAACTAATGCTTAATGCCAATTTGGGAAATGTTTCTTGCATTACTAACCAAAAATGTGATGACATTTAGGTGGATTTAGACTACGTCTATGTATTTGCATGGTCAGATATGCAGTTCCGCCGTGGATTTTGAGGTTTTCCCGCGACTTCTGAGGTTTCCCCGTACGCCTACGTAACTACACGCAAATGTCGGGTTAAAAATAGCCATTTTAATTAGTGTCGGCACAAACGGCTTGACACTTAGGGTTATCATGTCCTGCATATAGACATTCCACCCAAAGGTGGCCGGCATATAATCGCTTTTTCAAATGGGCCTTGATGGTTGTGCCGACACACACAAGAGAAGCAAATGCAACACAATAGACGAGTCAATTTTCGGTATTGGCCGAGCACTCTGAAGTGTTAGGAAAAACGTACAATGCAACCCCGCAAAAATCAGGCATTCTTCCGGTGGAGTTAAGTTCAAAAATACAGTGACTTCGTCATGTTCTTCCGGGCACGATTTGTGGGGGTGGGGGAGAGATTTGACAGGACAGTTCGCCCGACACGTGACACAACTGGTCATCTCAAGCCAATACCAGAAGAGACCAAGCAGGGAAGTCGGGAGTTGGGGGAAGGAGGGCCGGGAGTGAGATCCGGGCGATGGCCAGCTTGGCAACTGCAACAAAAGCAGAGTTCCCGGTAGATAGTGGTTAGCTCGTTCCTGACCGGCACAATAGCACGGAGGAACACCAAGGTGTCAGTCCCAATCGGGAAATAGGCATCGCCGCACGTGACCGCAGCGATAACACAATTTTGATAGACGTTACCGGAAAAACACGCTCGTTTCTTTTTTGTGAATCAGCACCGTTTCTTTTGGTCCAGTTCGGGCGGTCTGCCCTAGTTGTGTGGGGGAGGACATCTGTCACCACGATGGGCCCAAGAACACATTGGCGTCTAATTAATGGTATATAAAGTCCCAAGCAATTCCTGACTCCGTAATTTTTTTTTTTTTTTTTATATATCCTCTATCAACTAATTCTTTCTTCTTTACTATGACTGTTGAAACCTCGCAAACCCCAGAATCCATCGTTAACAAGGACATTGGATCTCTTCCTGCTGCTTTCCCCAACTTGGCTCCAGACATCACCGATTTGTTCTCGTTGAGGGGAAAGGCTGCTGTCATCACTGGTGGTGCCAGAGGTATTGGATACGTGATCTCCGAAGCTTACTTGCAAGCGGGAGCTTCTAAGTTGTCTATTATTGATTACGCTGATAACGACGTGGTGATTCAGAACTTGAAGGAACGTTTCCCCAAATCTAAGATCACCTACCACCACTGTGACGTCAGAAAGGCCGAGCAAGTCAAGGAAGTCATTGGCAAGATCCACGCCGAATTCGAAGTCATTGACATTTTTGTGGCCAATGCTGGTATTGCTTGGACTGCTGGTGCCATGATTGACCAAGAAACTGACGATGACTGGCACAATGTCATGAACGTCGACTTGAATGGTGTTTACTACTGTGCCAAGAACATCGGTAGAATCTTCCGTGACCAAGGATTTGGTTCTTTGGTGATGACTGCTTCCATGTCAGCTCACATTGTTAATGTTCCACAATTGCAAGCTGCCTACAATGCTGCCAAGGCCGGTGTTCTCCACTTGGGTAAGTCTTTGGCCATAGAATGGGCTCCATTTGCCAGAGTCAACACTGTTTCCCCCGGTTACATTGCCACCGAATTATCCGACTTTGTTCCTGATGAATTGAAGAACAACTGGTACTCGGTCACTCCAAAGGGTAGACAAGGGTTACCAAGAGAATTGTGTGGTGCCTACTTGTATTTGGCCTCCGATGCTGCTACCTACACCACTGGTTCCGATATCAGAGTTGATGGTGGTTACACTGCTGTTTAAGCATTAATGATAATGTATAATAGATTATAGATACGAACAATAAATTAATATGAGACCTACAACTAATCAAATGTAACCGCGAATTGTGGAGATCATCTAAAGGCGTGACTGTCCTGTCATTCTTCTGGAAATAAACAATATACCTTTTAAAACGTGTAAACAGAGGGGTTGTATGATTTGTGTGCAAAAAAAAAAAATATTAGTCGAGTGTTGTACAAGGAGTTGTGGGAAAAATATGTCCAATTAGGGACAATATCACTACCTGTTATTCAACTAGAATAAACAGTGGACCTTTTGGATCGGGTAAACAATAGACTTGCCGATTTGGGTGCAAAAAATTGTGACACGTAATCTAGTGCATGGAAGAGTTGGCCAAAAGAACTAATCAGCAAATAGGGGACACTAATTTTAGGCATGAAAATGACTTGTAGTCCGCCTGAAATAAACTAAATTGGGTTTGGAGAACAGAAGGCTTGACTGATTTGGGTGCAAAAAAATGATGACCGACCAAATAAATGGTGGTGACTAAGGATATGACGAAGGAGGTGGCCAAGAACGACTATGTTGGCAGCGTGGCTTGAGATACAGGGCTTTTCTTGGGATCGTGCTTTGTAGATCTTTTATATCAGTGATCTATTGTAATGTAGATCGTGTGAATATTGGGTCAACCGAACCACAATATTGTCCCTGCGACCAAATTAGCAATTCAAGGAGATCATCTACACTTGTACGGTGTGATGAAGTTGATAGATATTTTGCGTTCGTGGTCCCAGCTAAGTTGAAGAGCCAGGGTAACAGCACAACTGCAATTAGAATTAATTGTGGCCCAAGGTGTCGTTATACTAATAGAAACGCGGTGAATTTGTCCAAATCTTGGTGATATTAATTGTCAGGTAATTCCCACTGAAGTAAAAGGAACTTTGAAACCCATATGAATATATTGAGTAGATCTTTTCAAATATCATGGGATCAAAGTTTAGGATGGTCACCTCAAAATCAATAGTGATCATCGCTTGTCACTTCAAGGCTACATTATTTTCAGTATACGGTACGAAATGTATCGTATAGATGGGCAATTTTGAATTTTTGCCACGCTTTAACTATTCCACCATTTGATAACAATACTGTAGAATTTATAATGCGTTAGGCAAATGGTCATATTGCTTTTCAAAATCAAAATTGCCGTCCTTTATTTATTATAGCTTTGAAATTTGTTTGCCTGCAATTCTGGTAGGAACCATTGCTAATCCCAATAAAAACGGTATTATCTGGATGGTTTAGTTGAGGAGTTGTCAGTTCAATATTTTTTAGCAACCGAATATCATTACTGTTTTGCATCAAGTATCTTTATCATAGATTTGATCTTAGTGAAACACAATATGGCACAAAAGATATAGAGGACCCAATACTAGTACGATAAATTTGAGTTCAAAGAATAGATCTGACAATAATAGACTAATATCTTGATCATTATAGAATATCAAATTTTATCGAGCCACTGGAAAGGGCAAACAAATAATTATGATCAATATGATGGGTAATAAATAAACTTGCAGAGATGATGGCTTCTACAAATTATCTGATGTTCAATATACCAATTTCAATATAAGCTATTTTATGATAATTTGTGTTTTGTCTAATAAACGAATAAATTAGAGTTGAGAGCCTGAATTATTTAAAATTGAATGCTATAAGTGTCTGATAATATAAAGGTTCTGGTAATCTGGGTGTATTAGTTGTTCAAAATATATTCTACATCTGTAATTTCATTGCTGACAGAAAAATTTGCTTTGCTTGTAATGACCGAAGGATATAGTTTTTTCGTTTTATTATCTTGGAATATTTTAGAAGTACCGGAGCAATTCCCTTTCGAGGGATTTTTAGAAATGTCAGTTCTGATATTCTTATGCTAGTGAGCCATATTGTATGAATAAAGTGAACGAAGAACTAATCATGATAGTGAAAAATATGGTGAAGGACAATATAGAAGTGTTGTACAAAACCAAAATAAGATAAAATGGGTATAATAACATTAGATTCTCACCATCTATGAGTTAGTTTTAACAACTAATACTTAGTATGTTTATTTTTTTAGGGTCTATGATTTCATCTTTAAGTTGGAAAATTAGGTCCATTCTTACATAAAGTTGTTTCTGAATTTAAATAAATAACTAAATTGTGCTAGTATGGGATTAGATTGATGACATTAAACGCTTTAATGCAGAAAATCCCGAACCCTTAAGATTGAACTTAAAAAGGAGCTGATCCGAAATAAATACAGCAAATGTTACCTAACAAAAGCCAAATATAAATGAGGGACAACATTCAATAATTATGGGAATAATAATGTGGAAGTAAATTTTCAAGCACATTGAAGTCACGAAAAGTTTGGTCAATAATTATGCTAGATATGAGAGCTTAACAATGATGAGAGTAGGTATAATATATAGTAGGTATAAGAAACCATAGTATCCACTAGCATAAAAGTATAGTATGAAAATAGCTTGATTAGTATATTAATATATGATTGTGAGAAGGCACACTTTAAATATGAAATTACAACATAAAATTAGGGTGAACGATATTTTTATTTAGCTTGAGAGTATGTTTATTAGCGTGAAAGTATAATATTAAATTAGCTTGAGAGTATAATATATATTAGCGTGAAAGTATAATATTAAATTAGCTTGAAGGCACAATATATATGATACTGTTAGTTTCGTGGAATTACCACATCTTTACAATCCGGACTACAGAACGACTCCTGAAATAAATGTGCATTTTGAGGTTTAAAACAATATTCCTTTCAATAGTGTTTTGTAAATCTAGCTTCTTGGTAGAAAAATCAATGTCGCTCTCATTTTATATTAAACTATCAAAAATTAAATATATTTAAATCTCATAGAGGCGTAGGATTATTATTTATAGATATTTATAAGGATAGTACCGTCTTTTTTAAATTATTTCAAACCCAGCACTGGAATTGTTTGTACCCGTAACAAATTAGTTCATATTCGTGATAGAGACAGACAAATAATGGAAGCCACAAGTAAAATATCACCAGAAAGCCACGAGGGGTTCTGTAGACATGCTGATGAGACTGTGTAATTAACTTATATAAAATTGATTAATTCTCCCCAGCGAGTGTGTTTATTACTGTTAGAGAGGAATGTTAACCAGGAGCGACTTTTGTTCTCTATTAAAAAGTTGGATTTGGAAAACGTTCTTGACAACCCACGAAAATTGTTTTAAACTTCAAATTGGGACGACATTTTGGTCTCCTCTATGTATATTTATTTCTTGATTGAACCGGTAGTTCGGATCGTAAATGTGCGGTAATTAGACCGAACTAACTGTATATATGTGTGAGCTAGAATATTTAGTAGCCTGAGAAAGGATAATATTGTATTAGCGTGAACCGACAATATTTAATTGGTATGAAATTATAAATACAAGCGTGAAGTACACTATAAAATGGGTGAAACTACAATACAGTATATAGTAGTGAACCTAAATAATATAAACAGTGTGAAAGTAAAAATTTGGTAGCGTATAAAAAAGAATAAATCATTATTTAAGGAGTAAAGAAAGCACAATATATAATTGTGAACCTAAGATGTATAAATATTGTGAAAGTAAAAATTTAGTAGCTCGTGTAAAACAGAATAAATCATTATTTAACGAATAAAGAGAGCACAATATATAGTAGTGAATCTAAATAATATAAATAGTGTGAAAGTAAAAATTTAGTAGCTTGTAGAATAATTCAATATTTAACGTCTAAAGAAAGCACAATATACAGTGAATTACAAGCCCTTATAGAAAACCTCGACACCCGGTCACGTGACCGCCCGATCCGGGGAGTCACGTGATCTTTACTATTTCTAATGCGAGCACCTCCATTGGCCAGTTGCCCTTCCCCAAACAGCACCAGCACCAGGGCCCGGTGTCGTAGAGTGGATAGTAGGAGTAGGTAGGCGGGGCCAGCGGGGCTAGGAGTCCCCCACGCACCCCTCCCGCCGTGGGGGCAGGCACCCGGTTCCCACCGGGCAAGCGCCAGATTCCCCCATTTTTCCCCCGGCCCCCGCGCCTTTGTGTCAAGTTCCTCCAATAAGGTCTCAGAAATTTCAACCAACTTTTATTTCCCTTTCTTCACTACTCCTAGTCTTATCGAATAGGTCACTACTAGTAAGATGCTTTCATTACGTGCCAAATGGAACGTGGGCCGCCGTGCTTTTGCTTCGAGCACGACCGCCCGCCAAGTGATTGGATCCAATGTTAAAGGAAGCGAATTTAACGCCGCCAAATATATGAGCCAAAAGTACCATGTCATAGATCATGAATATGACTGTGTTGTTGTTGGAGCAGGGGGAGCAGGATTGCGGGCGGCGTTCGGGCTTGCGGAAGCGGGCTTCAAGACCGCTTGTATTTCGAAGTTGTTTCCCACCCGGTCCCATACTGTTGCTGCTCAAGGAGGGATCAATGCTGCCTTAGGAAACATGCACAAGGATGACTGGCACTGGCACATGTACGACACCGTCAAGGGCTCTGATTGGTTGGGGGACCAGGACGCCATCCACTATATGACCAGAGAAGCGCCCAAGTCGATTTATGAGTTGGAAAACTATGGGGTTCCATTTTCCAGGAACGAAGAGGGCCGTATTTACCAGAGAGCGTTTGGAGGCCAGTCCAAGGAGTACGGGAAGGGAGGCCAGGCCTACAGAACGTGTGCTGTGGCTGACAGAACCGGGCATGCGTTGTTGCACTCGCTTTATGGGCAGTCGTTGAGACATGACACCCATTTCTTCATTGAGTTCTTTGCCATGGACTTGTTGATGGAAGACGGCGCTTGTGTGGGTGTGGTTGCCTACAACCAGGAGGACGGGACCTTGCACAGATTCAGATCCCACAAGACCGTCATTGCCACTGGTGGGTACGGTAGAGCCTACTTTTCTTGTACCTCGGCCCACACCTGTACTGGTGACGGTTATGCCATGGTTTCCAGAGCTGGCTTGCCTTTGGAAGACATGGAGTTTGTCCAATTCCATCCTTCCGGTATCTACGGTTCCGGGTGTTTGATCACCGAAGGTGCCAGAGGAGAAGGTGGGTTCTTGGTCAACTCCGAAGGTGAAAGATTCATGGAACGTTATGCTCCTTCCGCCAAGGATTTGGCTTCCAGAGACGTTGTTTCCAGAGCCATCACCATGGAAATCAATGAAGGTAGAGGTGTGGGTCCAAAGAAGGACCACATGTACTTGCAATTGAGTCATATTCCTGCTTCTGTTTTGAAGGAAAGATTGCCTGGTATCTCTGAAACTGCTCATATTTTTGCTGGTGTTGATGTCACCAAGGAACCAATTCCAATCTTGCCAACAGTCCATTACAATATGGGTGGTATTCCAACCAAATGGAACGGTGAGGTTCTTAAGAAGAACGAAAAGGGTGAAGACGAAGTGGTTCCAGGTTTGTTGGCCTGTGGTGAAGCTGCTTGTGCCTCTGTCCATGGTGCCAACAGATTGGGTGCCAACTCTCTTTTGGATTTGGTGGTTTTCGGTAGAGCCGTCAGTCATACCATTAGAGATTCGTTGAAGCCAGGCACTCCACTTAAGCCTGTCTCCAAGGACTTGGGTTACGAGTCCATTGCCAACTTGGATAAGTTAAGAACTGCCAACGGTACCAAGAGCACTGCTGAAATTAGAGATGACATGCAACATACTATGCAAAGAGGATGTGCCGTTTTCAGAACTCAAGAAACTTTGGACCAATGTGTGGACCATATCACTGAAGTTGATAAGTCCTTCTCTGACATTAAGACTACTGACAGATCCATGATCTGGAACTCCGACTTGGTGGAAACCTTGGAATTACAAAACTTGTTGACTTGTGCTACTCAAACCGCAGTTTCTGCTCAAGCTAGAACTGAATCGAGAGGTGCTCATGCCAGAGACGATTACCCTGAACGTGACGATGTGAACTGGAGAAAGCACACTTTGTCTTACCAAACTAACTTTGGTGATAAGGTCAAATTGGATTACAGAGACGTCATTGCTACTACTTTGGATGAAAGCGAATGTAAGCCAGTTCCTCCAGCCAAGCGTGTTTACTAAGCAAGTTATGTTGTTAAAACATACAGAATTTTATCCTGTATAATTTCCATGCATGAGCATTCTACTGGATCCAGTCCGGTTTATTTAGCCATTTATTTATTGTTCCAAACAACTAGGTACAAGTAGTTTTTACTAGTAGTAGGTAGACCTCTATGGAGGTGTGCACCTGTCTTATCCGGACACACCCTTCGTATTTCCGAACTCCGAATGACATCCTAGTTTTACGCTTGCTGCACATCATACATGCAATGTAGTACTAAATCGGGTTTGGGCTACCAAGGTTAATGTCCTCCACCATAACCGCCGCAGAAATTGGGGGGTGGGGGGGACTTTCGGTGGTGTCTCCAAAAGAATCCCCCACGACGTCCTGCATTAATTACATAGACATCACCGATTGGCACTTTCCTTCGTAAATGATTACGTCATAGTTTCCTGCCAACGGTCCCCCAACAGTAAAGCACTTGTCCAGTTGTCACTAGTTGCTAATGACTTAAATCCAAGCTTCGGACACACACCAACCATTATAGGCAATAATTCCGAAATATGGTGGAAAAATACGACTATTGGGGGTTATCCGGATAAGAGAGGTGTCTAGCCCTCAAGCAATCGTTGCTAAGTACGCCGTTTGCAGCCGCCACTATAACACCAGCAGTATAAATAGAGCCCCGATTCCCACTAAAAACGAGCAATTGTAATTACCTCAATTGTTTGCAAATCAACCACTGAAAACAACACTACGTTCATCATGGTTGAAGTCGAATCTCTCATTAACACTGATCTCGGGCCCTTGCCCACCAAGGCACCCAAATTAGCCAAGAATGTCTTGGATTTATTCTCTCTTAAGGGCAAGGTAGCCTCGGTGACAGGATCATCCGGGGGTATCGGGTTTGCGGTGGCAGAGGCCTATGCCCAGGCGGGGGCAGACGTTGCTATCTGGTACAACTCGAGACCTGCTGATGATAAAGCGGAGTATCTTGCCAAGACATATGGCGTGAGATCCAAGGCATACAAGGCCAATGTTGGAGACGCTGAAGATATCAACAAGGTAGTGGACCAGATTGAGAAGGATTTCGGTAAGATAGATATCTTTGTTGCCAATGCCGGGATAGCATGGACCGAGGGCAAGAGTAACGACGTTGTTGGGGTCGAAAGTTTCGACAACATCATCAGGTTGGACTTGAACAGTGCCTACTACTGTGCCAAGGCCATTGGTAAGATCTTTGAGAAGCAGGGAAGTGGCTCGTTGATTTTCACCGCTTCAATGTCTGGAAGTATAGTGAATGTCCCCAACCTACAAGCTCCTTACAATGCGGCCAAGGCTGGTGTCAAACATTTGGCCAAATCATTGGCCGTCGAATGGGCTCCCTTTGCCAGAGTCAACAGTGTTTCTCCTGGTTACATCGATACCGAGCTCTCCACTTTTGCTGATGAAAAAGTCAGACAGGCTTGGTGGGCTTTGACCCCATTGGGCAGAGAAGCTCAACCTCAAGAGTTGGCGGGTATCTACGTGTACTTGGCATCAGATGCTGCCTCCTTCACAACCGGAGCCGACTTTATTGTGGATGGTGGCTACACTGCTCCATAGACTAGACTAATATACGTGTATGATATAGACAATTCGAGGGGTAAGTGATTATCCCCCACTTCAATCGAGGAAAAAAGTGATTGAAATCCGGGGTATTATGAGGGGGACGATATATAAAAAAAACCCTTCTTATCAAAGTGGGGGAGGGGAGTGGAGGAGAGTGTTGCTCCAAAAGGGTCTTAAAAGGTCTAATACCATCTACAAAATTAGCCCCCCGACCTGTTTGATGCAACCCCCACGAATTTGTCACCCTGGTGGAGGGACCACTGATTGGGGGATCCCATTAGCCCCCACCCGGATCCGATTACGTAATCGTGGCTAGTGTTGGTTCATTGGTAATTATAAGAACTAAATATGAAATGAATAAAGTGATAAAGTGATAAAGTGAAAAAGGTCGATAAACCAATATTGCGGGGTCAGAGCGGTACTGGGTCGAAATTGTAGAGAATCATAAGACCGTTGCCAGCAGCCTCTTCATCCTGACCTTAACTGAGACGTTTGAAAAAAAAAATCAGTAGGTGCTGAAAGGCTGTAGTTAAGGAATATTAATTTCACAGGCTCATATGAATTCAGCAGGCCGTTTCCATCCCAAACTTAACTGACACTTTTGACTTTTGACGAGTGGTCCAGAGGGTCTGGAAAGTCGTAAGACAAGAAGCACCAGTTTCATAGGGCAATACCAGTACTGGTGCCATATCCAAGGCGTCTAGAAAATCACATCGTCTTCGGTTTCTTCAAGAACATCATCGGAGGGCTCCAATGCCGACTTGGGCTGGTCCGAGTTCTCGGGGCCGGTTGCCTTGCCGCCCGTGGCCTTGGCCGCCTCAGCTTCGACAGCCAGAGCCTTGCTCGCCGCCTCCTCCTCGGCGGTGGCGATCTGTTTCTTCTCCTGGACCTTCTTCAACCGGTAGAACTCCTCTCTGTCCAACTCGTCCAACTCGGAGTTGATGTAACCAATGGTGTTTTCAGTCCGGGGGATGATCACATGCTCAATGGCATTGACTCTTCTGTTGGTGACCTTGATGACCTCGTCCAAAATGATGAATGCCGTTTGCAACGACGCCAACTCCACCAAGGTCTCTACCGCCTTGGTGTACACCAACTTGGCCTTCTGGATCTGCTGTCCCCCACGGCCCAACCCCGTCAACTTGAAGTCGTTGATCTCCTCGTTCACATGGCTCTCGAATGCTGGCAAGTAAACCCCCGACACGTTCTCCTGCTTGGCCTTGACCTTGAACCGGGCCTTTTGCACCAGCTCTTGCACTTGGTACCCGATGTTATCGCCCGTGGCGTATTGCACCTCGGCCAACGAGAACGCCGCCGTTTGCATCACCCTCCCCATCTTACGCTTGCTATCGTCAATCCGCTGGGTGATGTCTCTGAACCGCTTGGTCAACGCTTCCGACTTTCTCTTCAAAAGGGAGTGGCCTTGTTGGGCACCCTTCAACTTTCCCTTCATAAGCCCCAACGTCATCCGCGTGGGGAACACCTGCTCTCTGTTTCCGGCTCCAGACATTGTTCAATTGATTGGTTGTGGTGGGTAAAAGGTGACTTGTTGGAGGAAGAGAGTGGTTGTAAATGTTGATTTTCACTTGCGAGGGTATATTGAGGAATCACGAGGGCGCAAATGGTCGGTGAAGGCCCCGCCAGGGGACCGACAAGACGATCGAAAAGGCGACCGCAGGGTGTGACACCTGATATCCGAGGGCTTCTTCACCACTTCTCCCGTCCTTTTCTACTAGTGATTGGTTGACAGGTGTAGATGTTGTGGTGTAGTTGTAGTGGTTGGTTGGCAGGTGTTGGCGGGCTTGGTGAAAAATTCACCATTTTCGACTGTCGTCACAATTAAGCATCTTAATGGCCAGATAACGAAGTTATTTAATGGCTTAGTGACAAATGAATGTAGGTGAATATATATATGAAAGGAGCCTAGGATAAGTATATTAATATGAACTAAAATTAAACTAAAGTGTATAAATATGTATGAAAATAGCCAATGAATAAAGTAATATGCAATTTGATGGATAAATTGGAAGATTTTTATATGAATAATTTGGATGAAAAGAGTCTAAGATGATAATTTATATCAAATGAGCTAGAATGATAATTTATACGAAATGAGCTAGGATGATAATGTATATGAAATGACTCTAGGATGAATGAATTAATTTGAGATAGAATTGGTTGTCTTCATTAATATAACATAAACTAGGATGAATAAACTGATATGTATTGGTCACAGCATGAATAAAGCAATATGAACAAGCAAAAAGGAATAGTTATAGCAATAAAAAAATAATTGTAGTAAATTAATAACAATACATTAGATTTTACATACCTCAAAACACAAATTGTAATTTTATCAATTTTTATTTTATAAAACACCAGAAATTCTCTTGTGTCTTGAGTTTGCCAGATTTTGTAGACATTGAAATACCGGTGCCAACAAGAAAATTGTCTATCGATGCCACCACACTTCATTTAATAAACAATTAGCTTGTGCTACTAATTCAATAAGAAAGGGTAATCATTTCCTGGAGCCTGGTACATGTTTTCTGCTCTGCATACTGATTCCAAGTTAAGCAGTTTCAACAACCACGTTACAATTCTTCCCTGTATTCAACAATAAGGCTTGCGGATGATATTCGAGATGGTTGGTTCTAATTCTCTATGGCCTTTAGATTGTATACTATATTGTCATGCTATAGTTAAAATAATTCTGGGAATTGTGTTTAGTCCATATAAACGGGAAGTCAATAAAGCATCAAACTATTAAAATATTACTTGTAATTCGGATGTTTATTTTAACATATAAATTAATATCACCAGCTCAGTCCATTGATTATTTTTGTAGGATCTATTTAATTTACATGAAAGAAAGATAATATTTAAGGTATTAGACTTAACTGCTATTTTCAACTAAATTCTATTGATCTTCTGAACTATAACTTTTAAAATAGTATGCTAATTTTGGACGTTCGTATTTACTATTTGAATAGACTGGAACTTTATAATATATATTAGCATACCAATTAACAATATTTTTGGAGACAATTTCATTATTCAATAATGACCCCACCTGATATGACTTGTGTTCTTAAACATGCTAGATTTTTTTACTCAAATTATTAATAGTACAGTTCAATATAGTTATATAGGATCCAACCACGGAAACAAGCCTATTTCTGACTAATTATTAGATCTTTGTCATTAAGCTGTCTTTCATTCATTATGGATAGTAATTGAGGAAGTATAATATTCGAAGGTTCTTTTCTTTATCTAGATGGGACTCATCGATTCTGTCGATGTAAAACATGAAAGTTCTTCTTATGATATCTGTTTCAATTAAATAAAGCAAAAGTCATACCTCCAGTACTTGAAAATACATACTTGCAAATTGAATCAACTGTTGTCCAAAAGAGAAGCCGACGCTAGCCTCCATTCGATGACCTATAACCTCTAGACCATGGACTATTAGCACATAACTGGGTAATTATACACCCAATAGAGTGATTGACGGCCGCCGTCATCAGCCTAATGACGTCTAACTACATCAAATCCTCGTAATCACCTCTTTAACCTTAATTTTAGTTGATTATGGTCCATCACCGTAATGGTCTCAATCATCCTCTTCTCACTTTGCGACCATGATCGCTTTGGTTCCTTGATTATCACCTTCTTCAAACGATACCGTGTACATCGCCACCTTGGCTTGTGTGTCCCTATAAGATCAGGATCTCTTGGCTCGTGACTCTTCTGGCTTCAAATCTCATCTGTCGCTTGGTACAACCTCATCTCGTTTGGCAATCCATCTCATCTCGTTTGGCAGTCAAACCATCACCGTTGGTATTCAATCTCATCTGCTGCCAGACCATCACCTTAATTGGTCAATCCTAGGAGCTTGGTCTAATCATAAGGTGGCATTTCATCCACTACTACTAGTTAACGGCGGTCAATCATGAAATCTACGGCGTGGACAGTGGAGCTGTTGGTGCTGGAGGATGACTTCGAAACCGAACAGCGCTTGGCCCAAGACGGCCTTGATGCTGACGACTGGAAGCTATACTACGAAAGCGCCGGGCTGGCGCCGCTACACAAGCGCATATTCATTATAGAACGGGCTGTCAGAGCAGTGCCGTTGGCGCCGGAGATGTGGATGTTGTATTTAGACTTGATAGACGAATTGGTCACTGGACGCAGCTACTATCACCACAAGACCGACTTCTTGAACGCTAGAAAGGTGTATGAACGGGCACTTCATCTCTTGGGCCTGAACTACCCCCTTTGGGTCCGGTACTTGACTTTCCTTACCACCACACAAGCTAACGAAGTCACTTTTATTCGGACCAAGTTCAACCAGGCATTGTTCCTGTTGAAACTGAAGGACGTGGCGGATGTTTGGCTGTTGTATCTCCAGTTTGCGGATAACGTGGGTGGCTTGACGGCATGCTACGTCTACCTGAAATACGTACTCTTCTTGGGCGGACCCGACAACGCCGATGGAGGTGTTTTGCTAGAGGCCTTGGCTACATATGTGGCCAATTCCGACCATTCTCGGGCCATGGATCTTTATCAGCGTCTTCTACACAGCAATCGTGAATTACCCAAGTCCCCATTCCAGCTATTGAACGAATATATCGATTTGCTAAGTGAAATGCCCCTGTCGCCTGGCTTGACCACTCATTTCGAATCGATAGTCACTCGGGGAATACTGAAGTATCCGGACCAATTGGGGAGCCTTTACGTGAAATTGGCACTGTTCTTTGTGGCCAAAGATGACTTTCCAAAAGCAAAACACTACTTTTATCAAGGAATATCTCAAAGTACCACGGTCCAACATTTTGTACAAGTATATGAAGCATGGACTCAGTTAGAAGAACAATACGTTACTGACGTCTCAGAAAAATTGGAAAATAATCCAAATCCGGAGGACATTCTCCAATTAGAAATATCGTTCAATTTTGCTATGAATTTTCTTGAATATTTAATAGCGGATAGGCCCTTTCTACTTAATGATATGATGATACGATCCGACCCCAACAACCTTGACAACTGGATCAATAGAATAGATTTACACAATGATAACCTTGATAAAGTTCTTCCAACATACGCAAAGGCTTTGACCCAGATAAACCCTTTAAAAGTGTTTTCCCTGGGGTCCAACACCCTTCCCAAACTATGGATGAATTATGCAAAGATATACTCGTCAAAGAATGACTGGAAAACTTCCAATTTAATCTACTCTAAAGCAGTGACCTCACAATTCAAGTCGGACGACGACTTAATCGACTTATACATAGAATGGGCCGAATCTACCTTGGGCTCCCCCCTTGCTGACTCAGATGCTAAGTCACTACAAATAGTTGAGAAGGTATTGTTGGAACCATCTAAAGTCCAGAAAAACCTCCGTCTATGGAGCTTTTACATTGATTTATTACAATCCTTTATGGATGAAGACCAAAAGTTATACATTGAAAAGGTGGTTCAAGCATATACAAAAATGATCGAGCTCAAGATAGCTAGTACCAAAACTATACTTGAATATGCCGAATTTCTCCAGCTGATTGACTACTTCGAAAAGTCCCTTTCTGTGTACGAATTAGGACTTCGGTTATTTAAAGACTCTGAACTCAGATATGAAATATGGAATATTTATATCTCCAAAGCCCTTGGATTGAAATTAGATGTCGAAAGAATGAGAGATTTGTTCGATTCTTGCTTAGACGATGAAACAGGTCCTCCGGCCCATTTGGCTAAACCATTTATATTACTCTACTCAAAATTTGAAAGCGATCACGGCTCTATCATCAAATCCATGACTATAATCAAAGATGGTATCAAGAGACTTTCACGGGGGCTTGACCAGGAAGTCTCAAAGGAAGTTCGCTCACAGATAACAAATGATAAATTTGAGCTTTATGAGGTCTTGTTCTTATCGAGCAATGATGTTGAGACGAAGCGTGGACACTATGAACAAGCTGTATCTGATGAACAGCTTTCATTAGATCAATTAATTCGCATCACTGATCAGTTTATTCTGTTTGAGGTCTCCCAAAGCCAAATCAGTCGTGCTAGAGGGTTATTCAAATACGTGGGTAAATTATCCAACCCCAAAAATACCAAGTTGCCGAGAATCGGTGAGTTGTGGACGAAATGGGAGAATTTTGAGGTAGATCATGGAAATGAAACGACATTTAAGGAAATGTTAAGGTTCAAGAGAAGTGTGACCGAGGAATTTGAGAAAGTTAATAAGTTTAACCAGGAGATAAACCCCATGGGCTTTATCAAGGCAGAGGTTGTGGGGGGCCAAGCATCCAAAAAGGAGAATATTGGCGAAGAGATAGAAATGGACATGTGATGAGACATATTTTAATTCTAATTAAATTATTAAAGCATCCAACAGCCACACTATATTCATTAGAAAAAAGTGTAGGAATGTGGGTACAGAAATTTCGAAACCCACAGTATAAATGCAAAATAATTTCATAGATCAAATAGTGGCCATGAAACTAACATTGAAGCGAGGAACTGTTGTAAAATAGTTAATATATTAATCTAACATTGCCTATACCTTTATATATACATTCCCAAATTGAGCCCAGTCAATTAAAAAGGATAAAGCAAACAAAAAGAAATGAAGACGTAAATGAGAAATGATATTGTAATGATTAATTAGGGGTCACTATCCGAGTGATTACACCGGAAATGGAGCTGTTGGACAAGCGAATATCACGATTGTATTCTAAGCTTTACCCTTGGATTCAACTGGTAGTTCTAGAACTTCTTGAACATATCGGTCCATTTATCCACAAAACTGGCTAAATTACCGGCCTGGTCGTTGGAATGATTAAGTTTGATGGACTTGTTGTCCTTAATTAAGCTCTGATAATCGTTCCAGTTAATGTGATAGTATTGGAAAATCACCATCAAGAAAGTCTGGAGTATCTTTAAACCATTTTTGTTTTTTGTTTTGGCCGAGTTGGAATAAATTATAAGCATTTGCAATAATTTGATCATTAATTGTAATGCAGATGAATTGATTTCCGTGTGTTCTTCACCCAAACTAGTGCTAGTTCTAGGGGTAATTTCATCAGGAGTATTGGAAAATTCGGTTGAAAAACTGAGACTACTGGAGTTGGGGCTAGCAAATGGTACTGATAAGCCGAATGACAGCTGGGTCATTATTGGAGTGGATGGTGCTGACAAACTCAAGGGCAACTTGTCGTTGATATGAGTCAAGATATCAAATAGTGAGTGAGACTTGAGCTTATCAAATTCTTGAGGACTCGATCTAAATCCTCCAAGATATTTATAAAGGTATGCCGATTGGGAATGTGCAAGTTTAGGGTTGGTCCAAGTATCCAAAGCAGCGTTAAATTCTGAAAGTAACTGGTTATTAAAGATTTCTTGGTTAATGAGTTCCACCAAACAGTAAATGTCTTGCATTGATTGTGACGATTGGAACAAGACTAATACTAATGGTATCAAAAACGTCTCATCGTGCTTGCGCAACCCATATTCCGATAAGGACTTGATATAAAGTAAATACTTGAAGTTTTCCTGGAATTTAATTTGGCTGAACGAAGGGTGACACTGTTCGATTTCCTTCATTATACATTCAAATAAGGGAGTTTTCAAGACTCCTTCGATGATCCGATTGAACTCGATATCCTTATTGTCTTTAATCGATGAAGATAAGCCTTGGTATTTTTGATCAAACAATTTGAACGAATTATTAATTGTATTGACTGAGTCGTGGCTACCTGTATTACTTGACAATATTTTCATGAACAATTGGTACCGTAACGAGGAAGGAACATTGGATTCCCAGGCCAATTTCCGGATATTGGTCTTGTCGTGATTGAAGGACTTGTTGAATTGTTTTGCGTTGGGTTCGTCGATTAATGATACCACAATCTTTATCCATTGTTGTTGGTTCTGGGCCAAGATCTGGCTGGACTTTTTGCGAGCGTCGTTCATATTCTTGGTGTTTAACTCATAATTGGTCAATACCTTTTGAAATTCTCGATTATGCTTGGACTTATCACCATCGTTCTTGGGTGGTAAATGCACTGGCCTGGTCTGGTCAAGGACGCTAAGTTTTTCCGGCGAGATAAGATGTAAATCGTCCATGGAAGACTGGTGTTTCACAAAATTGGGGAGTTTATTCATCATATTTTGTTCACGGGAGCTCTTATTGAGCTTGGCTACCGAAACCGATCTTTGGTTATAAAATGTAGAGATATTATTGGTAAGCTCGGAGTCATCGGCCGCACCGCTCACATCAAACGAATCTTCGTCTTCTTCTACAATGCTGTCTTCAGTAGCATTGAACTTATTATTTTTGAGCTCGGTCTGAATTGTCAATTTGGTGGGAGGTTTGGCATGAGATCCATTATTGATATTGTACCTATTATCATTGTCGACCATAAGATCGCTTCTGGTAAGACTAAGATCCGGGGCCGAACCTAATTTCAAGGTGGTAGGAGAGCTTATCAAAGAGTGTTTGTTTTGTAAGAACAATTCCGAGTGGTTTTTGATGACAGGAACATTAAAGACCAAGTTATCTAGGTCGTTGGAAAGAATGTCGTCATCATCATCGTTTTCTTCGTACTTTTTCTTTCTCAACTGCTGTCTTTCCTTTGTTTCTTTGGAACTAAGAAACCTGGTTTTAGTACGAGAAAGACCGCTGGTTTGAGGCAAAGAAAAAGTGGCTGCCTTGGGATTACTGGGCACTCGAGTAGTACCGTTGGAAAAATGTGGTGTAGACATCGAGCGAGGCGGGAGTTTGTTGGGGGCCGAAGGCGAAGAATAGCTCAAGCTGGATGCAGAATGGTTCGACAGTTGGGACGATTTGCGAAGCGGCGAAGCCCGGGACGACGCCCGAGACCCGCTAGACGAACCCTTTGGTAGCACGCTGGAGTTGTTCTTGGAGGTGATGGTGGAAAGCGAGCCGTTGGGTTCACAGACGGTTTTATTATAGTCATATTTGAATATATCTTCATCACTGGCCTCAAAGCTGTGGTTATCGCCGTTCTTATAGCAGTTGAAGGTGGGGGAGTCGTTGATAATCGAGTTGCTGGTCATGGAACTGACCCTAGACTCCATGTTGCCGTGTTCCAATTGGGATGAAGCCACCAGAGAGGCATCGGAGAAGTTCGAATGCAAAGAAACGATGGAATCGCCGGAAATCGGCCGTTGGAGCGGGTCCTTTTTGGCCAAGTTCACCTGTGATGACGACAACTTCTGGACAAAATAGTCGCCTGGTCTTTTCATTCCTGGAGTACTCAAGGGAACCGTGGATTCATTGAGTGTGGAAAGTGAGCTCAAAGACCCGATCCGCTTGGGCCCATACTTCTTTTTAACGCTGGGCACTATCGACGATGGCGGCCCAAGTGACGATGTGGATCCGTTCCCATGGATAGATAAGCTGGACAGCGACGGATGATGATAAAGACTTACCGATGACCCGTTGGCATGTTTTTGGCTGGTGATCGAGATGTCGTAGTAGTTATCGTTGGGGTACGGCATGGTTTCTAACGAGCGGCTGTTCACAGACGTGGGAGATGCCCGGGTTGGATCAAATAGCACACCAGTGGCTGGGGGTTTAACGATTGGTGGTGGTGTTCTTGATATGGCCCGGTCTAGATGACGGTGTAGCACGACTGTGGGGGCGTTTTGGGGGGATTTTTTTTGACAGGGCACCACACGAGGACCGGAGCTGTTGATGGACGTAGTCTAATCTATATGGACCCTTGTTAATAGTGTTCGAATAACACCATAAACATTGAAAAGTTTAGTGGCACAAAAGTTGACAAAAATAGATGCGATCACGTGACCGGCTCGGCAGTGTGGTGTGGTTGCTTGGGGTTGCCGGGCGTCCTGAAAGAGCAAGCGAACTGACGTTTTGGGACGTGGTTTTTGTGTCAGACGACATCCGATGGGGCCGAATGATGTCGGGGAGGATGTGGGGTTTAAAATGGGGTATGATGGAAAAAAGTATCGGAGAAACTAGTTGATTATCCGGACCTTTTACCTCCTGGGCCTTCCGGCTCCCGTCACTAGACCTACAGCCTTTCCATACCCTGAAAGATCGGCACCTTCAGGTCCCCCCCGTGTGTGATCCGCTCGATCGCCAGGTCTCGATCCACCTTGACGCGGGAAAACCTTATTGTTCTTTGTTGAAATGATACACAAAACATAAAGGGATCCAGGCACACAATCGTACATTGGTTTGATAAGCGGTTATGAAGCGGTTATGAAGTGGGCATGGCCTGACAGTCTCAGACCTGCTAGCGAGCCTTTCACCACCTCTTTGAATTCCGCCTTTCAGATTTATTCACCCTGTCACCGTTACATGCATTGCATGCATTGCATGCATTGTATGTGCATGTTGCAGGATTTCGGAACAATTTACGGAAACCAATTCACTTCCTCGGTGTTGGTAGTAACAATGCTGGACATGGTTAATAGTGCTGGATGAATTGCTGTGGAACCCACCAGGGCTAGTCTGCCAAACTGCAGAAAAAACCCCACTTTTATTACCCACCTTGTTTAACCTAATTGAACAAATTACAGGTTACATGAGTTTCTACGCTGGGGGTTCTTTACATTTGAGCTCTTTCACTTGAGCTCTTCACTTGGGCTCTTCACTTCGGCTGTTTACCCGCGTTTTGAGCCCTTGTCCATCGCTGTGGCCATCTCACCTGAACCCCTGTAAGTTCTAGTAATAAATATATTGTCTATTTGGCGACACAAAAGCACTGTTTAACGGACGCATGTTGCCAAGCTTCAGTATGGTTCCATGCATCTACCACAAATTCCACCGAAGCTCGACTTTCTCCGACTGCCTCCAACTAACTGGCCCTGGCTTTGGTTTAGTTCTGGTCATGGACTGGCCGTACACAATCTATCCAGTCAGTAGTACTCATTTGCGACAATCGGGATAACGCCCGGGCAAAAGCGAACTTCTCCTCGTCATTGGCAAACATAGCTGCTTTTTTCGCAACCAGCTTATCAAAACCATGTTTAACCACCAAATCATCGTGTTCAAACGTCTCCTCCACACCCTTGTCCTTTTGATGGGTATACAACTGGAAATTGCCCAGCCGCAAGTCCTCGGGCTCCACAAATAGATCGTTAAACAGGGCTGCCGATGTCACTGCCAATCTACCATGATCATCATACACCGCATCGAGAAACGTGATGAATCTTCTAACTTGGTCCCGAACATTGGTGCTGAGATAAGGAATATCGGTGATGATAAACGACTGGAACGAATTGGCCAACGTCAAATAGTCCCCTGCTGCTAGCGGCTTGCCACACAACTCAGCAAATGTGAATTGTGCAACATAGGGTGGTGCACATTTGGGTACTACCAATTCACGGCCCCATACTTTGAGCACATGGTTCTGCAAGATCTCTTCCAGAGTGTTGGCAGCATTGAAGTACAGAAACCAACTTTCCACATGCTTGCCTCGGTTCGACAAACTAACTTTTGAGTCCCATTTCACTCCCGGCTTTGGATAATAATAAACCGAACTGACGGGTTTGGGGATTTTTCTATAATCGGTGGGGGAATTTAAATAAATCACTTTGGTTTGTCTTTTAATAAGTTGAATGGTGGGAATAAATGAAACCCTTTGGATCCCATTCAAATACAAATCGTCAGGGGCCCTATTCGATGTAGCAAAGAGGATAACCCCATACTCTGGAGAAAGTAGCATCGTCAATAATTTCCGTAACAACATGGCATCAGCCACATCTGTCACCTGGAACTCGTCAAAGCAAAGAATGGTGGACGACTGTGCAATTTCCGCCGCCAAGATGGGAATGACATCAAGGTCAAAATGATTATGTTCTATTTTAAGCTGGTGGGACCGCTTGTGTAAATGCTGCATAAATTGATGGAAATGGACTCGTTTTTTGGGCAAGTGGGAAGGTACCGTGGAATAAAACAAGTCCATCAACATCGTCTTACCACATCCCACGTCTCCATAAAGGTATATTCCCGCAGGAGTAGTTTCCAGGGGGGTATCCGAGGGTTTTTTGTTGCCAAAAACCGATGAAAATAGCTTGGAAATCCCCTTTTTGGGCACCAACCCATCGATCGAGGGCATGTCCACTTTGGGTGGTGTATATTTGACCAAATCCTCATATAAATTCGACAAGGCTCCAATGATACGACGTTGGTATGGGTCGTCCATCAACGTGCCGGCAGCCACCTTGGAATCGTACGCCGCTAACGGCGTAACAACCCCGGTACCGGGCTGGCGCTGCTGCTCCACACTTCCTTCGTCCACTTCTCTGGCAGTCGACGCCAACCGTGCTGTTACCCTTGTGATCAACCCATAGTGGGCTTTATATAGTATTGGTGCTGGCGGTATGGATAAAGGAACCCTTCCTAACATGATTTTCGGCATCCCTACAGCACAGGTGTAGCGGCAACTCGACTGGCGATATCCAACGGTCAACTGCTAGAAATTGGCTTGCCAGTTGTGACCGGATCCATGATTGAAACTATGCCAACATTGGACGGTACGCGCACGACTACCCCGGACTTTTGCCCTGGTTACGTAAGCTTGTGAATCAGGGTCTACGACTACGAATTCCACCAGCAAACACACACGCCACACGGCCTACCGTGGATGCCTCGGAGGTACCGAGACCGTGTCGACTGCTTGGCGGTGCTGGTTCTGGATTTAGTTCGTGGGTTGAGCCACAATAGCGTGGTGAAGCAATAAAATTCGCCTATTACCTAATTTGTCTCGGGACGAGATTGGGAGAAATCATGATTCGATAGTGGGTAAAACGTACGTAGGCGGACCAGTAAATAATGAAGTTGACGGTCTCTAAGGAGGTAGTGACTAAGTTATTATTTATGGCTCCACGAGGACTAAAGCTGGTCTAACAATTTATGTTGTTCCATAACCTATAATAGGATGATATTTAGTTGATTAAGGTGGTACGGTAGTTTCTGCGGTTGCGTTCATGGTCAATGGAATTTTCAAGCCTCAAAATTAATACAAATAATTAACTCGCTGCTGTAAGAAGTTGATGGCCAGAACTCCTTGTTTCCCTGTATCACATCTATCTATTATGTTTCACGTAGAATCTGTTGGTTTTCCTAATTCGTAATGGAGTACTGCAATCTCCCAATAGGTACTAATATTGGTGAGAATCTCGGGATCGTCGATAGTCACCAAAATGCATTTTGAACCATTTTCTTTTATTCCTAGATGCTAGTTATGGAAATGAAAAATTGCTCTTCATCTGCACCTTGTAACATTTTTATTATTCTCTTCCGAATTTGCAAGTTTTGGTAATGGCTGACCATAAAATATGCAATATCTAATATTCATTTAAAAGAACCAATTCGCCCTGGTTAATTTTTTATATGGTGGCCGTGAAAAATCATCACAAGATAAATATCCCATATTGAAAGATTATTTTCTGATTTTAGTTTATTTATATTGTTTTCAAATAATGTAATCGACGTTAAATATTTCAAGGATCGGGAAGAATCTATTATTGAGTGATACGACGAACAGATATTTGTTTTGTAGTATAATCCATCTCATTTAATTCGAGTCATATTTTACTCACCATCATATTTCTGATTAGTTATATCATATAGTATTAAGGCTGGTATACGATTATTTTGAAAGTTCGATTTCCTGCTTCCGATATCACATTGAATTAGATAGTCTGGTAATTCGATTCTGTCTTGGTGATGTAGCCCAAGAAGTTCATGGTTAGATTTAGCTAGTGACAAACTAAACCTTAATAATGGAGAGCTCCGGATAACTGGGAAATGGAAGGCATAATCCGGTGCTCTATCGGTTATCATTTAAACCAAAATAATACTGGGTGTTTCAAATTTGGTTAATTGTTCTGTTATATTGGTAGAAAGCACTATCACGTAACCCAAACCTTGACGCCTCATAAAATTCCAGTGATTAGACCAACATGATTGTATAAAAACCCATAATATTTAGATTGATAATGATGAAGTGGGTCAGGTAAACCCGAAGTACCATTTCAATTAAAAGCTTCATAAACTCGATTTTTAGATTTGGCTAGTAGTTAATATTGATAGTGTATACGGCCAGACCTTCGACATCCTCAATTTATAATTCTTGTTCTGATCCTTCAGAATGTAGTTAATTATTGATAGAGGTAAACTAATAAATCCACTAAACACTATACTATTATTCCACTAGTATAATTATTCGTGTCCAAAGAATCATATTCTGTGGTTTTTGAATCAATAATACTGTACGCTACTTATTAAGTTGAGTAATCAATTCAATTCGTAAAATAATCAAGTTTCCAGTGATTTAAATTTTAGTTAATATTGTATAATGGTTAGGCCAACTATCATGCCCATAAGTGGTCTACATCCACCCCTTTCTTTGGTGAATTAAATTAGTCATTCATCACAAGTTTAGCCTTCCGAGATAGCTCTTGTCGTGCCGTTTTTGTTCCTTGCAACAGGCCCTTGTTCACTCTCTAATCCAGACCATTCGCACTGGTTCTTCCTACACCTTTTGACAACTAATTATCACCACTTCGTCCTCCTAGTCCTCTATGTCACAAACTCCCGAGATCCAAGGAACTGACCTTCAGGAGCTCTCGTCTCTAGTGACTCGGCCCCACTCGTTCAAGCAAAACCCCGGCAGAGTCGCTCCCAACCGGAGATACAAAACAAGCAAACAGTTGTTCACCGATGAACAAAAGTATCTCCAGACAAAGGACATCAAGTTCGACACACCCACCTGGCAATCGATCACAGCGCCACCCAGCTTAAAGCCTGTGAAGCATTATTGCGATATCACCGGGTTGGACGGCAAGTATAAGAACCCTTCCAACGGTCTCCGTTTCCACAACGTTGAGATCTACCAGGAAGTCATTCGTAACATGCCCCAGGGCGTTGACCAGGAATACTTGAAGTTACGGGGCGCCAACGTGGTGTTGAAGTAAGTCAAAGCGGCGGTTAATAGTGTCCAATGGTGGCCAGTAGTGTCATCCATCTTCTGACTCTTGCTGGAGTGCAGCCCGCAGGAGCTGGTGTTTATTAGATCTATGTAATATAATGGTAGTAATGGTAACTATATGGTGATTGTAATGGCAGAAATGGTGGTGATAATAACTATAAATGGCAGTAGCAGTTACAAATGGAGTGAATTGAGCGAATTGTCTCCTAGTTGTTCCAGTCACGGACGATCTTTTCCACGTTCTTTTCGAACGTCTTGCTCTGTATGGTATCTTCGCCCTCGTAGCCCTCTTTCATCAACCCGTCAAATGGATTGAACACCGCCCTCAAGTATGTCTTGTGGAGCAGATGGAACAACTGCTTTACGTCCAGCACCCCAGACTTCTGGTTGGGCTGGGGCTCACCGCTTTCGAGGCCCACTATGATCTTCAACCCATTGTTAGTCTCGTACCCATACACAGTGACATCGTCCTGGATGAAAAGCAAAATCACCCCACAGGAATCTTCTCCCTGTTGCTGCTGCTGTTGCTCCCGAAGACTTAATGACGATGGCGACGAGAAGATATCCAATGCCATATGGGAAAGAAAGTTGTATTTGAGGAACCGGTTGGCCGATTCGCTATCCGGCAACTCTATGGGCTCAAGATCAAACGCCTGGATGTAGAGAGGCTTGTCATTACGAGATATGAGCGATACGAACTGGACCCTTTGTGCCATTGCTTGGTAGAAGATGGTGATGTTGAATCATGGAGGTGCGAGTTGTACAGGACCCACCACAACATCACCAACTTTGGGACAACCTGAACCAGTCCAGTTAAGGCGTCTCACCTGGTTCACGTGCCTTTGGTGCTGTGGAGTAATTCTGGCGTCTATGTTATACTTTTTGTGGCCATTTGTGGGCTCTGTGTCCAATACTAGAGATCGTTGACTCTCATCTACCTCTTTTGTATTAGAATCTAAATCCATCCTTTCGGTGTATCGTATAATGAAATTAAAACATAAATATTTAAAAAGAATCCTTATTGATTTTCTGCCTTGTAAGCTGCTAAATTTTAGAACTATTCAGCTTTCGAGGATCATCCTCCATTTGGAACTTCACACTCGCTGGCACATATACAAAATATATACTTGTATTGCCTAATTGTTTGGCTAATTAATACACTTATAATACGAGTGAATAACTAAGGGTGATTAAATTTAAATAGTTCTGTAATTTTGCTTTATGGTTAGCAGAAAATCTCTTCTTCCTTAGCTTCACGGGGGCTATTAAAATATAAATATGTAGCAGAACTACTATAAATGTATAAAATACAGACTTTCATAAAAGTAGATGGTCCAGATGGATTGGTTATACATGCCTAATTGACTCTCTCCATCTAATAATATCATAAATATTCATATATAAATACAAAAGGAAACACAGATATTTTTCTTATCGTTTCGAATCTCTCTAAATATGTTTTGTCACCAATCGTCTATCTCATTCAAATAATTAACTACAGATGTATTAAATATGAAAAGAAATCGAATTTATGTTCTAAGCTGGAGTAGATTTCACTATCTATAATATATAAGTTGGTGAGTAATTCGAGACCTTTAGTATATTTAAAGCGTGAAGTATATTCTAAAGATTATGTATCTTCAAAGTATTAATGATCAATTATAATTAAAATAAATCTCTCTCATCTGTAATATCTCTTGAACATTTTTAATCATTATACTTCCTAATTTATCCTTAGCTTGGATTAATCTCTGGTTGTTCTTATCGCCAATTTTTGGGTATTTCTATCATAATTTTGAGCATTGGATCCAACGTGAAACTGAGGGTTGCCGTGCCCTTTGCGAATGATTTCGATCTCCACTGTTTTCAATCATCTGTTCTGTTCACAGTTCACCAGCCATGTCAGTGCAAGTAGCAATTGTGGGTGCCGGTGTTTCAGGACTTAAGGCTACCGAAACTCTTCTCTGCCATCCCGATACTCCGTTCAAACCTGATGATATCGTTATGCTCGAGGCCCAGGATTATATTGGTGGACGGGTAAAGACTGATAGAAGCCAGAGTAAACTCGGAACTGCTTACGATCTTGGGGCCGCCTGGTTCCATGACTCCTTGACCAACCTGGTGCTTCAACAAGCCATCAAATCTGACAACAGGGCCTTGTTTGACCAACATAAAGACGCTTATTATGATGACAAGGACCCGCAATACTATGTGTCCGAATTGGATACGCCTGTGGATGCCGTAACGTTGAAACTCCGCCAGGTGCTAGAGGATGTTCACAAGTATATCGAACTCTACTTTGTGGATCTGTTGGAGACCCCAGACATGTCATTGAAGGACATTGTCGATAAGTTTTTTGTAGACCATGGCCACTCGACCACCAACCAACAAAAGGAGTATGTGACCCGAATGATGACTTATCTTGAGTCGTGGTATGGGATTTGCTGGCGAAATATTAGTGGGAAGTACTCGATTATGGACCATCAGGGCCGGAACCTTTTGAATCTCAAAGGATACGACTTTATTGTCCAGCAGTTGTCTCTGGCCATTCCCAAAAAACTGATTCAACTTGGAAGGCAAGTCAAGAAGATCGATACCAATAATAAGGAAACAGATAAAAAGATCAAGTTGGTGTTGGCCAACGGAAATACGGTCTATTGCAATTATGTGATAGTCACTGTTCCCCAGAGCATATTGCAATTGGAGCCCACCCATCCCTATGGAATCGAGTGGAATCCTCCTCTTCCCCAACGAGTCCAGGATGCACTTCAGACTGTTCATTTTGCATCTCTCGGAAAGGTAATTTTCGAGTTTGATGATGTTTGGTGGGACCCACAAGAAGATCGGTTCGAAATTCTCCCTGATCCAGACTTGAGGCCAGAAGATACTGGACCCTTGACTTCGCTTCCTCCTTCATTCTCATACTTTGCCTATGTACTCAATTATAACACCCACAAGTCATACAGGTCAAATTCCCTTGCCATTCTCACACAGTCTCCTCTTACTGAGTACTTGGAGACCCATAAGCACCAGGCTTGGACATATTTCAAGCCCATGTTGAGCAAAATTTCCGTTAAACAAGTATCTGAACCTATAAATGTGATCACTACCGAATGGACTACCAATCCCTACATCCGAGGCTCATACTCTGCGCTCTATGTCGACGATGATCCGTCAGACTTGATTATCCAGTTATCTGGAGAGTTTGATGGAAGTGGGGTTCACGAGAAGGCCATTAGGTTTGCGGGAGAGCACACAATTCTGGATGGGGCTGGATGTGTTCATGGGGCGTATGACAGTGGTAAAAGAGAGGCAGAGTGGATTATAAATAATATACGGTGAATATAATGGAATCGTATAGTCTCAAAGTATTTTGCAGCATTTCTAGATGAGGTGGATTATACAATAGAAGAAAATGACTATAAAAAGGAAGGAACAACAAAGGAATCTCCTAAGGTTAATTTCAAGTAACAAAAAAGGAATCCCTCTTTGTCAACATGTTTTGCATCTTGCTATAAGGACGGTGGGTTGTATAATAGAAGACGATGAACTAAAAGCAGACCAAAAAGAATCCAAAAGCTTCAACTAAAATTTTGCGGCTTTCTTCAGAGTTTCAAAACTGTTTGCATCATACAAGAAATATTCAACCAAATATATACTCATAAAACAACGTATATCTGATAGTACCAGTCCTTTGGTGTAATCTAGGCTCTAGTTCTCCTACTCAAGTGGTACGGGCTGCACTGTACTCGATTGCTGCAAATTTTATCAATAGCAGGGAACATTCGGGCACAACAAACCAGTTTAGAATCTTCTTCTATAAGGGGGCTTTTGCAGTTTTCTTACGTTTGTATCTCCTACTATACCTACAGTTATAAACCAAAAGTCAACATGCTCCATGCCACTAGATTGCTGCAAAATACGTTAGATAGAAACGGAGCTTCCCAACCAAATTAATTCGGAGAAACTGCGATTCTGCTTTTATCAATAAGAGTATTAGAGATCTATTAGGTGATATCTGTCACCAAAAACGAACAAAGCAGCCGTACTACCTTACACTGTACCTCTAGTAGCTCGCACTGTACTTGCTGCAAAATGTTTGGGTCAAACCGAGGGCTGAGAGCCAATCAGCCTAATTAATAGATACTATTTTCCGACCTTAGTTGCCTTTAAGTATAGCCCAGATCATGTTTCCTATTCTCAACGCCAACAAGCAAACAATAGAGCCATAGTTCCTGGCAATGTGCTGGTATCACCTCCATCTACTGATTTCGCACTCCTAATGTAACCACTATCTCTACACCACCAGTAGTCCCCCACCAACACTCTCTATTCACAGGGACCCCATTACATTAAGACGACAGTACCTTTTTAAATATCACCTCATCCACCCCATACCCATACTGCCAGTCAACCCTTCTAGCTTCCATTTTCCTCCAGATGGTTCCAGAACATGTTGCAAAGATTTCCTGCACCTAAATACAGCAAAAAATTTTAGTATAAAGCATCATCTTCAAGAACTGGTTTCCTGTTTTCTCTTTTGAACCACTTAGAAGTATCAAAAATGTCTAAACCATTCGACGCCGAAACCGCCGACAACTTAGAGGATATCGAAAAGCAATTTGCTGTCAAGGCTGTCCAACAGGCCGAAACCTACTGGGGTTTATTGGAAAAAATCCCGGGGTCCAAATTGAAATTGACACAACACGACGATGACATTTTCGAAACGTTATTAGAAGACTTCCCCGAATTCAAAGACCCAGCCAAGGCAGCCGTCATCAGTGAGGCCGAAATGAAGAGCCCTACCGGTAAGGCCAAGTGGAGAGTTTTCTGTGAAAAGTTCAAAGAGATTGAAGACTACAACTTTGGTACTTTGTTAAGAACCAAAGCTTCTGATGAATATTCTCAAGAAGGCACCATTTTTGCGGTCAGAATCCAATTCTACGCCATCGAAATTGTCAGAAACAGATACGGCTTGAACGACTGGGCCTCCAAGAAGTAGTCTATGTACCATAATCACCAACAATCCGCTATCCCCTTGTAGTACCACCAGCCCAGTACCACCAGCCCAGTACCATCACCAGGCCATACTGTGTCACGTGCATTGTCGCGTGATCCATCGCGTGACTGGTCGCGTGACCTGATCTTTGTCGAAACAAACCTGACCCGCTCCACTAGCCACCACTTTATCATGAACACTTCGAGGCTACAAGCAGCAGCGAAGGGTGGGGCAAGTGGGGCACAGCTGGTCCAATGGCAGAACCTGCAAAATCCCCCACATCACCAACAACTGCTGCTGCAACAGCAGCAGCAACTTCAACAACAACAACAACAGCAGCAACAACAACAACAACAACAACAACAACATCAACATCAACAACAACATCAACAACAATTCAACCATGGGTCTGCCAATTATACCCTTCCTGGAGTTATCAATTATTTGACGTCGGAGTTCACCAACCTTGAAAGGTTCAAGATCATGACCAACTTGGAGAAAACAGAAATGAAATATAAAATCATCCATTTACAAAGCGAAGTCAATTCGCTTAGACTTCTTACCAACAAGCACAAGAGCCGTATAGATGAGTTGGAGCAAGAAAACCGTCGTTTGAGAGCGCAATTGAGCGGTAATAGTCCAGAGCAGCAACATCCAGAAACTACGAGTGAAGAAATACCCGATATTCCAGATATTCCAGAAGTAGACTTGGGAATAATTAAGAGATCAAGACAGCAACTCACCAAATCCATGAAGGAAATCGTATATCTTCTCAAGATCCCTTCAGCAAAGAGTATCACCCACTTGGGGATCCCCGATAGTAATGACATTTCCATTAGCAACGAACTAGATGCATTGGTAGACCATAATGATAATTTTGATGACAATTTTAATTTTAAAGATAAAAATATCCTTAGTTTATCGCCCAAGAGTTTGAAAAAGGGTAACTCGGTCACATCACAATATTTTAATAATAACAATAATAACAATAATAATAATGAAGATAAAAATTTCGTGAATTATGAAGATCTCGATAATATCAATTTTTATGATGAGAATGAAGCCACGGGCGCCCTTGTGCCTGAGCATAAATTATACGAGAGTGATGCCGAGACCGAGATTCTCGACCAGGTCGATGAACTTGTGGCTCCTCTCGACCAAAAACCGTTTTCCTCAGAAGTGCATTCCACCAATCAACAAGTGTTTGATGTGGCAGAGCTTCAATTACGTCTTACTTCTATATCTGAGGAATATAGAATAGAGGTGTTTGATAAAAGCGCCAAGAAGAAGATCTTTTCCAAGGAGGTAAATTTTGATTCGATTGATCCTCAATCGTTGATTGATTTGTTTCCAGTATCTATAGAAGAGTCCAAGGGGATTTTTGTGGCAGTTCAAAGGGATGGAGGTGTGTTTGGGCTCACGGTGGAAAACAGCACCACTGCGGAATCGTTGGTGATCCAACCAAAACCAGAATATCCTCTTCAGTCTTCTGGTTGGACTCAAATAGCCCATGATCATAAGCCACGGATTTATGGGCTAGTTTTAAATGCATTGAAGGAAAAGTTCTCGATTCGGGTATACCAGGTGACATATCAAGAGGCTGGTTTTGAAGTCAAGGAAGTGGGCAATTTCAACCGGAATTTTATAATGAAAAATGGAACAGGAGAAATTGAATTCGACTCTTGGGTCACCAATAATAGTGCCCAGTTCAAAAGTGCCAGCCCTAAAAAACAAAAGGGGAAGTCTGTGAAGGCACCGTTAGTCTTGCCGCATGAGTTGAAATATATTACTGGAGGCCTGAGCCTTCGAGTGAATGTGGTGAACAAAACTGTGAGTAGCGAAAATGATCCAGAAGACCCAGAAAAAATCCACACCTCCGAACCCGAAACCGAGCCACCAACTGACGTGGCCAACGAAGCAAAAGCAGAACCTCTGGCAGAACCCCTCGCAGAACCCCTCGCAGAACCCCTCGCAGAACCCCTCGCCGAATCACCACCACCACCACCAGCACTGTTATCCCAGTAGACACCAACCCCAGTTACTGCCCAGGAACGGATGGTCACGTGACCTCACGACCCTGGAACCGTCCATGGCTGTCTGAAGCCAGCACGTTCCAGCACTGCTATTACAACATGCAGCACTACACGCTGTAACCCCTAGTGCCCCAATTCCGTCCTCCTTTAGCGATCAGTCGCATCACAAGTATTTGCACCCATCGCACTTTCGCATCCATTTTAATATACGCTTATCCAGTAGCATCATTGTAGACCAAACCAAAGGAGCCATCCGAACACCCGAAACCACCAACCCCCACCAACCCCCACCACCCTTGCCCCGCCCACACTTGTGTTCGTCCAGGCAATGACCTTTCGATCGTCCACGTCGTTGTAGCTAGCACGATGAGCCCATATGGCTGCCCCGCCCTTACCCCCACCAAACCTGCTACCATGCACGTTTTGCGATGCGCAGCTGTCTATCAAAATTGAAAAATTTTCCCTCTACTCTTCATACAATAGATGTCGAAACAATCGTTTGACGACTTCTTGAAGGCCCAGCAGGCAGGTAAGGCCAAGAGCTTCACTCCCCGGGGTTCCGGGGCGCCTGGGCAAAATTCCGGCTTTCAAAACGGGTATAATCAAGGATATAATCAAGGATATAACCAAGGGTATAACAACTACCAAGGAGGCCCTAACCAAGGGTACAACCAAGGGTACAACCAAGGGTACAACAACTACCAAGGAGGATACAACAATTATCAAGGAGGATACCAGAATTTCCAAGGAGGATACTCCAGAGGATCGCAGATCAACACTCCCATGGACTCGATGCCCACCAGTGGAAGTGCCACGCCCACCACGCCAAACCCCAATGCTTCGACCACTTCGTTAAGCTCCTTGAACACCGCATTGAACAAGCTCAACTTGACCAACATCCCCATCCAAGAAAACTTGAACAATCTCGAAAAGCATGCCAAAATCGCCGATATAAGAACCGAGGTCAGTGCCATCATCGATATCATTAGCGAAGAACCCTCGTTGAACGTGGTGAACGACTGGAAATTGAACGAGATCCTCAAGTCCTTGGGCAAACCCAAAAACTCTCCTTTGGTCAGAGAAGCGGCCTTGTTGATCATCCAACAATTGTCCATCAAATACGGAGGCCAGACTCCCCAAGAAGCATACCTTTTACAATTCTTCAGTTCAGCCTTGGACGTTTTCGCCGACAAGGACAAGAACGTGGTCAAGGCTGCCAAGACCGCCGTCGACTCGTTGTATGGAATCTTCCCTGTGGAAGCTTTGGGCACCATTGTATTAGATGAAGTCTTGGTGTACTTGAAATCATCTGCCAAATGGAACTCCAAGTTGGCAGCTTTGAACTTGGTTGAAAAATTGATCGATGACGTTCCTGCCGATTTATTGGAGTTGAAGTTTGTCAAGGTAGTACCTGTGTTGACCGATATGGCCACTGATTTCAAGCCTGAATTAGCTAAGCAAGGTTTGGCCACCTTAAATCGGTTCGTCAAGGTTTTGGACAATTTGGACTTGCAAAACAAGTACGACTTGATTGTGTCTACTTTGGCTGATCCAAACAAGGTTCCTGAATGTATCAAGAATTTGAGTTCTGTCACTTTTGTTGCCGAGGTCACCGAACCAGCATTATCGTTGTTGGTACCTATTTTGGACAAGTCCTTGAAAATGTCGTCTTCTTCCAATGACCAATTGAGACAGACCGTCACCGTCACCGAAAACTTGACCCGTTTGGTCAACAATAAGCGTGAAATCGATACCTTCATTCCTATCTTGCTTCCCGGAGTGGAAAAGGTGTTTAATAATGCCTCGTTGCCTGAAGTGAGAGAATTGGCTCAAAAGGCTTTGGCTGTGTTGAAAGAAGCCGAAAACGAAAAGACCGATGGAAAATTCCACGGCAGAATCTCCGTGGAACAAGGCCTTGCATTTTATTCCGATAATATTCCTGAAGAATTGCAACCGGTGGTCCAAAGCTTACAATTGGACGATTCGATCCGGGCCCAATATTTGGCTTTGATTTTACAGGCCGATGCCAACGTCAACGACTGGAAACGGTTGCAAGAGTATTTGCAATTGCTCGTTGTGCCAGAAGGAGACGAGATCAGATCCAAGTATGTCAGCCAGGTTCTTTTCAACCTCCGGGCATTATTTGAGCCCGAAAGCGTGGCCTCCACCGAAGACGACGATGGAGCAGTGGAAATCGTCAATGCCGATTTTTCTCTTGCCTATGGGTCCAGAATGTTGTTGAACAAGACCAAGCTTCGTTTATTGAAGGGTCACAGGTACGGGTTATTGGGTAGAAACGGTGCTGGAAAATCCACCTTGATGAGAGCCATCTCCAAAGGTCAATTGGAAGGTTTCCCTACTGCTGACCAGTTGAAGACCTGTTTTGTCGAGCATAAATTACAAGGATCCGAAGCCGACATGGATTTGGTTGGTTTTATTGCTTCCGATGCTGAATTGGCCGGGGTTGGTAGAGACGAAATCGCCGATGCCTTACGGACCGTCGGATTCCCTGAAGAAAGATTGAGTCAAAACGTGGGGTCTTTGTCAGGAGGATGGAAGATGAAATTGGAATTGGCCAGAGCCATGTTGATGAAGGCCGATGTGTTATTATTGGATGAACCTACCAATCATTTGGACGTTGCCAACGTCAAATGGCTTGAGGACTATTTGGTCGAACATACCGAGATCACCTCGTTGATTGTTTCCCATGACTCCGGTTTCTTGGACGCTGTTTGTAGTGATATTATCCATTATGAGAACAAGAAATTGGCCTACTACAAGGGCAATTTATCCAAGTTTGTCAGTGTCAAGCCCGAAGCAAAGTCCTACTATACTTTGACCGATAACAACGTCAAAATGGCGTTCCCTCCCCCTGGGATTTTGACAGGTGTCAAGTCTAACACCCGTGCTGTGGCCAGAATGAGTGACGTTACCTTCACTTATCCCGGAGCAGCCAAGCCCTCGTTGAACCATGTTTCGGTGTCGTTGTCGTTGTCTTCCCGGGTGGCGATTGTAGGACCTAATGGTGCTGGTAAATCGACATTGATCAAGTTGTTGACGGCCGAATTGGTTCCTGACTCAGGAAAGGTCGAAAAGCACCCCAACTTAAGAATCGGGTACATTGCCCAGCATGCCTTGCAACACGTCGAACAGCACAAGGAAAAGACCGCCAATCAGTACTTGCAATGGCGGTACAGATTCGGGGATGATCGTGAAGTGTTGTTGAAGGAATCTCGTAAGATCTCGGACGAAGAAAAGGAACAAATGTCCAAACAGATCGATGTTGATGATGGAAGAGGGCCCAGAGCCATCGAGGCCGTGGTCGGTAGACAAAAGTTGAAGAAGAGTTTCCAATACGAAATCAAATGGCAACATTGGTTACCCAAGTACAACTCGTGGGTTCCTAAGGAAGTGTTGTTGAAGCACGGATTCGACAAGTTGATCCAGAAGTTTGATGATCACGAAGCCTCCAGAGAAGGGTTGGGGTACCGTGAGTTGACTCCTTCGGTTATCAGAAAGCATTTCGAAGGCGTGGGATTGGATGGTGATATTGCCGATCATACTCCAATGGGATCTTTGTCCGGGGGTCAATTGGTCAAGGTGGTGATTGCCGGTGCCATGTGGAACAACCCCCATTTGTTGGTTTTAGATGAGCCCACTAACTATTTGGATAGAGACTCCTTGGGTGGGTTGGCCATTGCCATCAGAGAATGGTCAGGAGGTGTGGTGATGATTTCCCACAACAACGAGTTTGTAGGTGCCTTGTGTCCCGAACAATGGCATGTGGAAAACGGAGAGGTCATTCAAAAGGGCACTGTTGCCGTCGATAACGCCAGATTTGCTGATAACGAATCTGCCGAAGGATCTCCTGCTCCCGAAGCAGCTGCTCCAGTCAAGAAGAGAGCCGACGACGACGATTCTCCTGCCAACATCAAGGTTAGAACCAGGAAAAAGAAGATGACCAGAAACGAAAAGAAGTTGCAAGCCGAAAGAAGAAGATTGCGTTACATCGAATGGTTGAACACTCCTAAAGGAACCCCAAGACCTCCTGACACTGATGATGAAGAAGAATGAGCAGAAAAGCTTAACCATCATCATAATATATATTCATTTATACCAACCTAGTGCCACCAAGGCCCATAGAATCCCATGCTAGGTATGCCAGTTCTATATAGGATCAGTTTAGTACAAAATATTAAGAGTAATATAATCAGAGTAGAACAGCAAAAGAAGAATAGCTGTAGTAACAATAAAGAAGGAGAACTGGAAGAAAAAGGCGACCACAACGAAGGTAACTATCAGAAAAGGAAGAGATTAAAACAAAATGGTACGTATTAGGGTAAAAACTATTACCAGCGTGATATTCCAGCAGCGAAAGAAGGACAAAAGAAATGATCAAACAAGTATGAACAACGATACCTTTTAACTTTAAATATCACTAGCGTTTATATATTTTATATGCATTGAAAATTAGGATCAAATCCTTATATAAATAATATTATCAAAGCGCTAATTAATTAACTTCTAAACATTCTAACTCAAATACTATCAAGAGTGAAAAATAAGCCAGTGTAATAGAGCAAACAATTACACTAGTAATACTCCAAGTCAGAAAATGGCGTACAAAAATTATTCACAAAGCGTACTACACCGAAGTCTATAGTCAAAGGCTGATTTTAGCACTGGCCCATTTTCAAACGTCAAAGGCCACTAGCAAAAAGGCACTAAACTACTGAATTCAAGGACACCTAGAACTCCTCAAATTGATTACCATAATGGGACCTGAACTACCAGTAGGGATCTTGATACCAACTAGGTTAACGACAAGCAAAGCACAAGAGGTTATACTGTATGAAACAAGTAGAAGTTAAAATTGTTGGAGTCTATTCTATATCAAAGTAAAAAAATACCATTTGTCTCTATCTCACTCTAGAGTCTGATGGAGTGTCCTTGCTTTAGATAGAAAAGTGTAAGAAATCAATATAGAACACCTTTTCATATCCTTTATTGACATGTTTGTATTTTTTTAAATTTTAGGGTTACTTCTAATTTTTGCAAATTTCAACGATACTGTTAAAAATCTCTACTTCATTAACACATATCATTCCACACACTTTGTCGATTTTCACAGAGCCCTTTCTATACTCTCTATGATTTCACGACATTATTTTTTTTTGCATGCATTTTAACTGGAAAACCACCGAAAAAAAAAATATTAAATAATTGTCACACCTACAGTATTAAATGATATGGTTACTGGTCATCCCAAGGTGTCTCTGAAAGTCAACTATCGTAAAATTGGTAGTATATTGGTAATAAAATTCGCAACTAATTTCGAGGTTATAGGAGGTGGCAATAATTGCCTGCACATAGCTGCTCACGTGCGCCGCTGGGAGGCAAAAGGTTCAACAGACTCTCCATACCACCACTAACACCAGACCAATATGGCTGATAGATACTCGTTTTCGTTGACCACATTCTCACCAAGGTAAGTATACCGCAAATAGAGTGGGGCAAGGTGATTGCATCGGGAAGTGAAGGCGCAATGCCCCGATTTGGCAGTGGTTCCGTTTTACTAACCTAACTTTTAGTGGGAAATTGGTCCAAATTGAATATGCTTTGAATGCTGTGAAACAAGGGGTCACCACCATTGGGATCAAGTCGGCCAACGGGGTGGTGATTGCCACCGAGCGCAAGGCCAACTCGTCTCTTATCAAGAATAGTACCGGATCGAAAGTAGAGTTGATCACCCCCAATATTGGAATGTCGTATTCAGGTATGGGGCCAGACTTTAGAGTGCTTGTTGATAAAGCCAGAAAATTGGCACACACCAACTATAAACGTATCTACAACGAATATCCTCCAGTGAAAATCATGGTCCAAGAAATTGCCAAGGTGATGCAAGAATCCACTCAATCGGGAGGTATTCGTCCTTTTGGAGTGTCATTATTGGTGGGAGGCTATGATGAGCATTCGGAGCAGTTCCAGTTATATCAGGTGGATCCTTCAGGCAGTTATTTCCCTTGGAAAGCCACTGCGATCGGTAAAACATCCAATTCAGCAAAGACATTTTTGGAAAAGAGATGGCATGAGGATTTGGAATTGGAAGACGCTATCCATGTGGCGTTATTGGCGTTGAAGGAGTCTGTGGATGGAGAATTGACGGGAGATAACTTGGACATTGCCGTAGTGAGCGAGCCTCAAGACCATTTGTTGGGATTCAAGGGCACTGCAGTTGCAGGTCCAAGATTCAAGAAGTTGACTTCTGAGGAGATTAACGATAGATTAGAATCATTATAAGTCCCATAGCCAATAAAATGAATACAATGAATGAAAGAAAATCAGCAAAATCAGCAAAATGAAAGAAAATCAGCAAAATGAATAAAATGAAAAATGGGGGAAAAAAAAAAAAAAAAAAAAAATCAAAAGCAACCCCAGAAACATGTTGTGCCGTCCACTTCGACATGTCTCTATTTCTCCACTCATTGGACGGCCACAACCACTTGTAATACTCGTAGACTTTCTTGGTTGGTGTTTTTTGGTCCTCCACCATCTACCTGGTTGCGAACCCGCACACACCATAAATTTTTTTAGGCCATCGCTACTCCATAACTAAAACCATCCTTTTCTTATCACCACACCATGGCCCGCAAGAACAAGACCTCAAGCAAGAAGAGGAGTTCTCGTAAGATCTTGGATGCTTACCAGATCGCGGAAAGGGCCGAAAACCGGTCCGGATCCGGCGAGGAGTTCGACGATGATCTAGATGTTCAAGATGGAGTTTTCGATGCCCGGAAGTTTCTTAAGGATGGCCAGAGTGCCATGGACAAGTTTGAAGACGAGGAGTTGGACTCGGACGAGGCGTTGGGCTCGGACGACGACTACGATGTTTTAAATTCCAAGTTTTCCCAGACAATTAGAGATAAAGCTAAGAAGCAGAAGGAACGAGAAAGAAAGAGGAGAAGAGGCGAATTGGACAGTGACGACGAAAGCGAGGGCAACAACGACGAAGACGAAGACGACGAGGCCTACGACAGCATTGACGAGTCCAAGTTGGTTTCTTTGTCGGAAGCCTGGGACATGGACGATCGGGATTTAAAGAAGCACCTGAAAAATGGCAATGAGGTTGTTTTGGACGATACCTGGGAGTCGGAATCAGAACAAGACGACGAGTCAGGGTCCGAATCACAGCTGGATTCGGATGACGATGACGATGACGATGATGTTGACGAAAGTGCCAGCGACAGTGAAGATGAATCGCTTTTTGATAATGAACAAGATGACGAGATCGACTTGAAAAATACCGTGAGTCACTTGAAATCTACCATGAAGAAGCCCCCCAGCGAAAAGCGGAAATTGGTCTCTGAATCCATCTCTGAAAACGAATTTGGTGTGCCCTCTGGGTCCCAGGGATTATCGTTGGCAGATATGATATCAGCCGTTGATGAATCGATTTCCAAAGACGCTATATTAATTGACACCAGTGCCACCAACAACAAATCGGGTGCATTGGCCACGCCATTACCCAAGAGAATCCAAGAAAGACACGACAGAAAAGTTGCATATGAAATATCCAAGAAAGAAGTCAGTAAATGGCAAGATACCGTTAACCAGAACCGAAATGCCGAGGTTTTGAAGTTCCCCATGGCTCCACCAACCACCAACACCAACACCTCCAACGTCAGTTTGCCCACTGACGAAAATGCCAATGTCACATCCGAATTGGAACAGAAAATTAACCAAGTTCTTAGTGAATCTGCCTTGGTCGATGATCAAAAGGAAGCGACGTTTGAACAGATCGCCGTGGCCAAATTGTCACCCGCCGAAATGATCAAAAGAACAAATGAATTGAGATTAATGAGAGAGTTGATGTTCAGAGACGAGGCCAAGGCCAGAAGAATCAAGAAGATCAAGTCCAAACAATACCACAAGATCAAGAAAAAGGACCGCTTAAGAAACCAGGAGTTGGTTGAGGGAGAACAGGACTCCGACGAGGAAGACGGCGATCTCAAGCGGGCCCAGGAAAGAATGACTTTGAAGCATAAAACTCAGTCTCAATGGGCCAAATCCATGATCAAGAGTGGGTTGTCCAAAGATGCCTCCAACCGGGCCGAATTGGAAGAAATGTTGAGAAAAGGAGAGAAATTAAGGGCCAAGCAATTGGGTTATGAAGATGGAGACCAGAGTGATGAAAATATAAGTGATATTGAACGAGAATATGCTCGTGAAGCCCAAGAGGAAGAAGTCGATAAATCCAAACTCGGAAAGGGGGTTTTGGCCATGGATTTCATGAAGAACGCCGAACAAAGAAGAAAACAACAAAATCTACAGGATTTAGAAGAATTAAAGAAGTTGGAACTGGGAAATGTCGAGGACGAATTTTCTGGTGAATATAATTCGGTAAACTCCCATTTGAACCAAGGTAGAAGAGTATATGCCCCCAATTCCGCTGCCATGAAGGAAAGCTTGGAACAAGCAGATTTAGAAGCATTACAAGAACTTGAAGATGACGAGGCCAGCAATTTGGTGAATAAAATGTCTAACAAATTTAATACCCCCGGTGAAATTGGTGAAATTCAACAAATAGATGAAGAGCAGCCACAACCACTGGAACAGGTGATCAAGGAGTCCGCGGAAGAAGTATCCAACCCTTGGTTGACTGTTTCCAAGGAACCAATCAAGAAATCTACCAAGGTGGTGGCTGTTGACCAAACGCTGTCGAAATTGGCGAAATCAGCTGCCAAAATTGCTAAATCCAAGAAAAGATCCATCTATGATCGAGACATGGAAGATGAGGCAATTATTGACGTGAAAAATACCATTAAAATGAAGGCCACGGGTGAAGAAATGGATCAGGATGATCATGATACCAAGATGTTCACCCAATCGGAATTAATCAAGCAAGCTTTTGCCGGAGATGACGTGGTCAAGGAATTCGAACAAGAAAAACAACAGGTTATTATAGATGAAGATGATAAGGAAGAAGACGTCACATTACCCGGATGGGGAGATTGGGCTGGAGGTGATGCCAAACCAAATAAGAAAAAGAAGTTTGTACGGACCATTGATGGAGTTGCTCAAAAGGACAAGAGAAAGGATAAAAACTTGAAGCATGTCATTATCAACGAGAAGGTCAATAAGAAGAATTTAAAGTACCAATCCAGTGCTGTTCCACATCAATTCCAATCCCGAGAACAATATGAACGGTCGTTGAGAATGCCGTTAGGACAGGAATGGACCTCCAGAGAAACTCACCAAAAGATGACCATGCCACGGATCATCACCAAGCAAGGGTCTGTCATTGATCCTTTGAAGGCTCCATTCAAGTAAGTTTTTTTATATGTAATATAGTAATATGGATATTCCATTAATTATACGCCTGTAAAACAATCTAAGTCTCTTGTCTACATTGAAAGTTTTTCGTTACAGTATTGTACTTTATCTTTAGGAACCTTTTGCCTTGACTTTCTTACGTCCTTAAGATCTATGGTAAAAGGATGGTCAATCAGCTAATCTAATAAAATACCATTTCTCTTGGCCCATGAGACACCACTGAGGAAAACTCCATCAGGATCGGTGGATTTTCTGACTTGATTGAACTTGACCAAATCTTCACCAAACCAATCCTTCATTACCGGGTTGAATCCAATCATAGAATAGAAGGCTTTGCCTCCAAATTTCAACTGCACATCCAAATCATCGTCCGTCTTGTGATCTCCGTCAACACCAATGAAGTTCTTGGCCCAATGAGGTTTCCCTCCTGCCTCAGTCATGATTTTCTCAAAGACTTGGAACCATTTATGAGTAGGGACATTAGTTCTAAAAGGTCTATACATCGTTGCGTTGATGAACAACGTCAATTGGTCGTTGGTTACCGGCACATCGTCCCCAGCATATGGAAGAACTGGCGAATTATCAAGGTATGCCCGGAAATTGTTACCAGGAATTGGACCAGCACTCAATTTAGTTCTCTTTGCCAACCAAGATTTAGGAGGGTACAACGAAGGCTGTCCAGTTTCCTCATCAACAAACGCCACATTAGAATTGGTGGTATTGGAACATCTGACTTCAATTGGGGCATGAACATAGAATTGTCCCGATTTCTGTGCTTCCAAAATCACATCCTTTAATTGAGTCAACACTTCAAGACCAGTGTTCAAGGGAGCAGACCATTCGTTGACAAACTGAGAAAACAAACAGTCCATGTTCAATCCATCTACAGAGTGTTGTACGGCAATAGCACCTTTACCCAAGGTTTCTACCTTACCATATTGTTGACCAAACACAAATCTTTCGACGTAAGGAGTGAATCCGCTCCAAATATGAACCGACACCCATAAAAGAGCCTCATAAAAGAATCTTCCGGTCTTGGTACCGTACCAACTAGGTCTAGGGTCACTCAAGGGCTCATTGGATTTGGAAGCTCTCCAACAAACACATTTATTGGTATAGGGGAACCACCAGATCCGAATAAATTCCGAGTCCAACCAGATATTATCCCAATTTTTCAAGAGGGTTTCAAAATGGATGATTTCTTGCTTGGATTTGATGGTATAACTAGGACAAGTTCTAAGGGTTACATGAGTAATGATCCCGATTTTTCCCAAAGACAAAAGAATGGCTCTGAACACTTCAGGCTTTTCTACAGAGGAACAAGTGATCTCTCTAGCCTGAGAGTCCAAGAACTTGATCGACACCACTTGTTGTGCAACCAAACCATGATATTGAGTGGATCCATGAGTACCCGTGGAAATGAGCCCTGCAATCGATTGGTCACTAATGGATCCCAAGTTTTGAATGGCCAATTCGTTTTGTTTCAAGTACTGGTTCAATTCAAACACCCTACATCCAGCTTCCACCGTCAAATCAACAAACTTGACCTCCTTCTCTCCACCTTCAACAGGACCATAGAATTCTTGCTGTTTCAACACCCCATTGAACCGGTCCAAGTTACAGAGCCATTCCCGAGTCATCGTCAAGTCACTGGGCGAGTGCCCGGACCCCACCGTCATGATGGTCTTGCCATTGATCCTGGCCTGATGGATCAATTCCTTGATTTCTTCGATATTGCGAGGCTGAAAAATCGCTTGCGGACGACAATGGAACGTCCCTGCCCATGTTTCATGGAACAACTTGGTGGTAGCAAACGGCTTGAGTGATTCCGGTACCGACATTGTGAATAACCTGAGTTATAGTGGGGCCTAATTCAAACTCCGAACTGGCGTGGTAGGGTTTTTACACATTATAAATAAAAATGCTAATATACCGGAACCGTCGATCACCCAAAACGAACTGGTGATTGTATCATCGATACTCCACGATCGCCGCCTGCCCGGAGCTACAAATAGCTGTACCATGATAAACCTGTTCTAGTACGCGACCCCTACTATCCCATACAACTGTCCACCCTAGTGGACCCACTCTACAAGGCCCCTAATGGTGGCTTACACCAGATCGTACCATCAGTGGGGCACGTGACTAAGATCACGTGACTTGTGTTTCTGTCTGTGTTCCCGTCTGCAACCAAACAGCCATGCCAGCCATGCCAGCCGTGCCTCGGGTGCCTGGTGCCAGCAATGGTCCCCCTATGGCAGCAGCGTCGCCAATGGATGATCAGTCCGTTTGATCCAAAGGCTAGGGGGCCATAGTCGTGTACCTCACGCGTCGTTTAGAAAATTTTTCAATTTTATACGACGCATTATAAAAAAGATCGTTTTGGCAACGACACTTTGCAGCCTTTTACTTGTAATAGATTTTATAGAGGCTTGTTTCCAGGTTTATCTTTTGCAAACTACCCCAACTATCCAAACTACCCCAAAACTACCCCTCCAGCCACACGTGTCCACTATGAGCAGACCACAAAACATCGGGATCAAGGGGATCGAAGTCTACATTCCTGGCCAAGCAGTCAACCAATCGGAATTGGAAAAGTATGATGGGATTCCTGCTGGTAAGTATACAATTGGTTTAGGACAAACCAATATGGCGTTTGTGAACGACCGTGAAGATATCTACTCGTTGGCCTTGACTGTGACATCCAAATTGATCAAGCACTACAACATCGATGTCAACCAGATCGGTAGATTGGAAGTTGGTACCGAGACTTTATTGGACAAATCCAAGAGTGTCAAGTCGGTGTTGATGCAATTGTTTGGAGAAAACGGTGATATTGAAGGTATCGACACCGTTAATGCTTGTTACGGTGGTACTTCTGCTGTGCTTAACTCGATCAATTGGATCGAATCTTCCGCTTGGGATGGTAGAGACGCCATTGTTACCATCGGTGACATTGCTATCTACGATAAAGGTGCTGCTAGACCCACTGGTGGGGCTGGTGCCGTTGCTCTTTGGATTGGTGCCGATGCTCCTATTGTTTTCGAATCCACCAGAGGTTCTTATATGGAACATGCTTATGATTTCTATAAGCCTGACTTCACCAGTGAATACCCGGTTGTTGATGGACACTTTTCCTTGAGTTGTTACGTCAAGGCCTTGGATAAAGCTTACGGGGCCTACTCCAAAAAAGTCACCAAATCGGCCAATAAAACCGTGGGTGTGTTTGATCACTTTGACTACAATGCCTTCCACGTCCCAACTTGTAAATTGGTCACCAAGTCTTACGCTAGATTATTATACAACGATTACAAGTCCAACCCTCAAGCTTTCACCGACCTTATCGATGAAGAAACTCGTGCTACCATCGATGCTTTGACTTACGAACAATCTTTAGCTGATAGAAACCTTGAAAAGGTGTTCCTTGGCTTGGCTAAGGAACAAACCAAGATTAGAGTGCAACCTGCTTTACAAGTTCCTACCAATACCGGTAATATGTACACTGCTTCTGCTTGGGCATCTCTTTCCTCCGTGTTGTATTACATTGGCTCTGAAAAATTACAACAAAAGAGAGTGGGTATCTTCTCCTATGGTTCTGGATTAGCTTCCACCTTATTGTCTGTGATTGTTAAGGGTGATATCTCCAAGATCACCAAGAACTTGGACTTTGACTACAAATTAGGTGAAGGTAGAAAGATTGAAACCCCTGAAAAGTACGTTGACGCTATTCACTTGAGAGAAAAGGCTCATTTGCAAAAGTCGTTCAAACCTGAAGGTTCTATTGAACATCTCGCTAAAGGTACTTACTACTTAGTTGAAGTTGATGACAAGTACAGAAGACAATACGCTATTAAGGAGTAAAGCTAATAGGTGATCGTGGTAAAATACAGTCCGTATGGTCTACTATTTTGGTCCATCGGCTATTTATAGTGCAATAATACATACTAATTCGTTAACTCGTTCCCCCCCCCCCATGTTAAAACCCATCTCTATGTGACCCTGTCAATGCACGACGTCCTGTCAAAATGCATGTCATAACTACTCCTTTAAGGGAACAACAGAACATCACTTGTATCTTTTAAAACCATTGGCCAGTTTAAACAGCCACTGTGAACAGCCACTCTTCCTATGGTCGTCAGTTGGTTCCACACTGGTTGTTTTGTGCCACCATTCAAGTCCATAAAGTCGCAATTTTGCAATCACGTCAAAACCATAGTTAGCACCAGTTACCACAGCACAATTTTTGTAACTACAATCAGGCAACGTAACAACGCCGAGAACGGTGTGCGTCAATTACCATATATTTGTGGTTCTCTAATTGTGGGTGTTCCAAGTGTGCCCCTCATGGGGGTCATCCCTAAAATGAGTAAGTCACTACCGCAACCAAGTTTAGTTATAATAGCAATCAATACTGCTTAAGGTAGCAACACGTGAAACATGGACAGTTGCTAATTATATAAGTATAGAAGTCAAAGGTTTCCTCGATCACCAATTGACTAACATGAAGTTCACTAAGGTATTAAGTATTGCGGTTGTGGCTGCAATTGTCACGGCTGACTTTGGTTTGAACAAATGGAATCTTAATGATCTTAAACAATTTTTAAGAGATCGTAAGATTCAAATTGATGATGATATTAGTGGTGATGAATTGACCAGATTGGCCAATCAAGAATTTGAAAAATTGCAAAATTATGATAGGTATGCTGTTGATGTCAATGATAAGGACCAACAACATATTTTAAAATTGGCAACGGACCCTCATTCCAGTATCAATACCGTTCTTCCTCATCATAATTGGGATTACCTTTTTGAGAGTCAAGAAACTGGTCAAAAAGTCAAGGACTGGATCTTTGAATCTTGGTCTTCCAGCAGTTTAAGAAACTTCCTCAAACTGAATAAAGTCAAGGTCAAGAAGAGTTACTCTAGGCAAGAATTATTAGATATCGCCAAAGCAAAATACGATGAAATTGCCAATCAGCATGACGTTAGTGGTTATTACCCGGGTGACTGGCTCTACACTAGCTGGAATTTGGATGATATCAAGAAATGGTTGAGTGATTTTGACTTACCATTTTCGAAGGATGACAATAATTTGAGCTTATTAGAAAAGGTTAAGGAACACAATTTTGTTGCCTCGTTGACCGCCTCCGACTCCAAGAATTCTTTATTAGATTCTTTGAACCTATTTGAAAAGCCTATTTTTGACAATGCTGGTCATATCAAGCAAGAATTCTATGATGCCTGGACTTACTCTCAATTAAGAGAATGGCTCTATATTCAAGGTGTGATCGACACCAAACCTGGTGTTTATGTTGAGGACTTGAGCTCCGATAAATTGAAGAAATTGGTCACTTCTAACGAAAAATACTTGATTCAAGATATTAAGGGCTGGTTAGAAGGAGCTAAAAAGAAAACTAGTCCTTTTTTGAGTAAGGTACCCGATTCTATTGACCAGGCCAAGGATGCTTTTGATAACATCATTAATGATACCTTTCTTTTAGGAATTGAGAACTGGACCAAGGAAAAATTGAGAGAGTTCCTTAAGGTTAGACAAGTAAGTGCTTCGCAATTCTTGACCAAGAACCAATTAATCGAGTTGGTGAAACAAAATAGAAACACTCCTCTTGCTCCCAAAGAGGATTTTTCGTTCTCGTGGTTCACTGAAAACTTGCCCACTGATAGACTCAAGGAATGGTTAGGCGAACAAGAGCAACATGTCGAGGGTACCAGAGACGAATTGGTCAATAGAATCAATCAGTTTCTTCATACCGAGAACAAGAACTCGTTTAAATCTCAAGTTAAGAACTATAAACCAGATTTGGACCTGTATAAGAAATGGGTGCAAAAAAACCAAATTGAAGTCAACTCCTTATCTGAGGAAGCAATCTTGGCCACGTCCAGAATTGTCAATCAATACTTCGATCTGGCCACCCAATTACTTGCTGAAAAGTATAAGAATTCCAAGTATTCTGTGGATGAGGCCTTGAACGAAATTCAAGAGGCATCTTATGAATACTCGTTAGAATTTTTGAAGGATTATGAGAAGAACAAGGATACGATTGAACATCACTTGGAAAGTTCAAAGATCGCTGCTTCTGTATTTTCCCGCAATATTGCCGATGCATTGATTAAGAAGTACAGGGCCTCCAAGTCTGGTGCTGAAAATGTGTTTCAGTCGTGGACGAAGCAGTTGACAGGAGTCACAGGTTACTTCGAAAAACTCTTATTTGACCACAAACCAAAGGTGGAAAGTCTCCTTCACAAGGCCAAACAGAATGTCTACAGTAAGGGTACTGAAGCTGGAGAAGCTGCTAGCAAAGCTGCCGATGCTGCGTACCTGGCAGGGACAGATCTTGCGTCACAAGCAAGTGTAACTGCCCAAAGTGCCTACAAGGAAGGAGCCCAGTATGCATCAGAAGCTGGTAAAACCGCCCAAAGTGTGTATGAAGAAGGTGTCAAGTATGCTTCCGAAGCTAGCAAGTCCGCTGAAAGTGCATACGGTGAATACAAGCCAATTGTCGATAAGGGAGCATCCGATGCCTACGAAGCAGCAAAGGACTACTCTAAAAAGGCCAACGAAGCAGCTCAAGAGGCTTATGCTGAATACAAGCCAGTTGTCGATAAGGGAGCATCCGATGCCTACGAAGCAGCAAAGGACTACTCTAAAAGGGCCAACGAAGCAGCTCAAGAGGCTTATGCTGAATACAAGCCAGTTGTCGATAAGGGAGCATCCGATGCCTATGAAGCTGCAAAGGATTACACCAACAGAGTCAATGAAGCGGCCCAAGAGGCCTATGCTGATTCAAAACCGGTTGTTCAACTGGCTTGGAAGTACATTGTGGATACCTACAACACAGCTGATTTGAAATCATACTTACAATCATTTGGATTTGATCACGATTGGTTGTCGGGCTTAAGTAGATATCAATTGATCAGATTGGCCAAGGAGCAATCCCAATTGTTCTACGGTAACCCCAAGACCAAGTGGGACAAACCCATCTTGGAGGTGTTGAAAGATTCTGGTGATGATGTCAAGAGACTCTTGCATCTCAAGAGTGAGCCCACCTTATGGGAGAGAATCACCGTGTACTTTAGGTGAACCAGCCAATTCAAAATTATAACACCAGTAACGAGATAATGCTGTAACCATTTGATGTTAATAAATGAGTAGATCTTTAAGGGCTAGTTGCTGTAGTGATATGTAACAAAATAAAACTGAACCGTCAATAATAGTGCAAAAAGTAGCCAAATTCTGACTTGATCAGTGAAGAAGGATTCGGAACGGTTCCCTAGAAACTACTTTAGTCTATACCCGTTAATCCCTTCCCGAAGTAGAGTGGTTACCTGTAGTAAGATATTGACCTTATAATGAATGGCAGGTCCCGTGATTTGCACCCATTGCACTCATATTACCCAATTGGGCCACCGACTCGTCTGTGAGTGTAACACGCATGTTTTGATATTGCCAAAACAATTTTTGCAGGTTAGAGCCAAGCGGCTAATTTGTAAACAACAACTAAATAACATAAATCGAGACGCTTTTGTTAGATTCATCAGTTCGCTTACAATCAAGTATAATGAGAGAAGTCATCAGTATTAATGGTATGTATTACTAGCCACAAGTCCCCCACCACCGCCGCCATCGTTTGTGTGGCGAAATCCCGATTGATTTGGGGTGAAAATCGCCCAATTCGACACCCACCACGACCCTTGACGAGTTTTCAAAAGAGCCAAGGATGATCCAAGTAGCTAAGGCTCAAAAGGAGGTGGTCTGGAACGGGCCTATTGCTCGGGAGCTCGGAATACTAACTGGTATATAGTCGGTCAAGCCGGTTGTCAAATTGGTAACGCGTGCTGGGAATTGTATTCACAAGAACATGGTATTAGACCCGATGGTTACCTTCAAGAAGGTTTAGACAGACCAAAGGGAGGAGAAGAAGGGTTCTCTACTTTCTTCAGCGAAACTGGTTCCGGAAAGTACGTTCCAAGAGCTTTATATGTTGATTTGGAACCAAACGTGATTGATGAAGTCCGTACTGGTGCTTACAAAGATTTGTTCCACCCAGAACAATTGATTGCTGGAAAGGAAGATGCTGCCAACAACTATGCCAGAGGTCACTACACTGTAGGTAGAGAAATCTTGGACGATGTTTTGGATAGAGTCAGAAGAATGTCCGACCAATGTGATGGTTTACAAGGTTTCTTATTCACCCATTCTTTGGGTGGTGGTACCGGTTCCGGTTTGGGTTCTTTATTGTTGGAACAATTATCTATTGACTACGGTAAGAAGACCAAGTTGGAATTCGCTGTTTACCCTGCTCCACAAGTTTCGACCTCTGTTGTTGAACCATACAATACTGTTTTGACCACTCACACCACTTTGGAACATGCCGACTGTACTTTCATGGTCGACAATGAAGCCATCTATGATATGTGTCGTCGTAACTTGGATATTGCTAGACCAAACTTTGATTCTTTGAACAGTTTGATTGCCCAAGTTGTTTCATCTGTCACTGCCTCATTAAGATTCGATGGTTCTTTAAATGTTGATTTGAACGAATTCCAAACAAACTTGGTTCCATACCCAAGAATCCATTTCCCATTGGTATCGTACGCTCCTGTGTTCTCCAAGGCCAGAGCTAACCATGAAGCCAACTCGGTTGCCGAAATCACTGCTTCTTGTTTTGAACCAGGTAACCAAATGGTCAAATGTGACCCAAGAGTGGGTAAATACATGGCCACCTGTTTGTTATACCGTGGTGACGTTGTGACTAGAGATGTCCAAAACTCGGTTGCTCATGTCAAGGCTAAAAAGACGGTTCAGCTTGTTGACTGGTGTCCAACCGGTTTCAAGATTGGTATTTGTTACCAACCACCTACTGCTATCCAAGGGTCCGAATTGGCATCTGCCAAGAGAGCCGTTTGTATGTTGTCCAACACCACTGCTATTGCTGAAGCTTGGAGAAGAATCGATAGAAAGTTCGACTTGATGTACTCCAAGAGAGCCTTTGTTCACTGGTATGTTGGAGAAGGTATGGAAGAAGGTGAATTCACCGAGGCCAGAGAAGACTTAGCTGCTTTAGAAAGAGATTACATTGAAGTTGGTACCGACTCTTTCCCAGAAGAAGAAGAAGAATACTAAATACTAAACTATTCGGTAAGATTCTTTTCTTTCCCCTTTGGTTGGCCTGAACTTTTGATGTGGTTCACTTCAGGCAACTTCACCAGTTTTATTCTATTAGTTTTATAGCTCTATATAGTTCATTAATACCCTTTTGATAATTTAGATTACAAATCATCTAGGTTCGCCTAAATTTCGGCATCCCGGATAAAATGATCCTGGCGTGTCCCCACCATAGATTAATGGAATTTTCCATCAACTCACTATATATAGAGGTAAATATCCACCACTAAATCCCTCAAGAATGTCCACTCCGCCAGCCAAGGATCCCCGTGAGCTTTTCAAAGATCCGTTGCACGGAATTTATATCCCTATTGGGCTCATCATTGGAGGTACTCTCGTTTTTGGCTTGGAATACTTGCCATACAGTATAGGATTTATTGTGATTGTATTTTCGGTCAAGTATTATGAAGCATTGAAAAGAAGATCTCTGATTGATACCACCACTTGGAAAGAGCTCGAGTTGATCGACAAAACCCTCATCAACAAAAACTCCCTGATTTTAAGATTCAAGTTGTATAGAGAGGATGAGGTGTTGGCCATTCCTACGGGTCATCATTTGGCGGTTTGTTTCGATGTCAATGGAAAGGACGAAATCAGGTACTATTCGCCCATCCTGAACCAGTTTGACGCTGGGTTTTTCGATATTTTGGTCAAGCATTACGAGCATGGGATTGTGTCTAGACGGTTGGCTCAATTGAGAGAAGGACAAACAGTGAAGTTCCGGGGGCCCTTTGGAACCTTGGACTATGTTCCCAACATGGCCCAAAAACTTGCTTTGGTGGCTGGTGGCTCCGGTATCACCCCTGTCTTACAGGTGATCACCGACATCATTACTAATCCAGATGACAAGACATTGGTTTCGTTGATTTTCGCAAATGAAACTGAAAAAGACATTTTGTTGAAGAGTGAAATCGATGAAATCGCTAAAAAGTATCCTGGTTTCCAAGTGCATTATACCGTCACCCATCCTACCGAGGGATGGACCGGTAGCACCGGATACATCACCAAAAAGATGTTGGAAGACCACTTGCCAGAACCTTCTTTGGAAAACCACTTGTTCATCTGTGGTCCTCCCGAAATGAAGAAGTTGGCTGTTGAGCTCTCTGATCAAATCGGTTGGGAAAAGCTGAATGTCTTCTGTTTTTAATGGTATAATTTATAGATGCCTCGTTGAAACTTCTGGTCAGCGATTCCACACATGAAGAATGTGTTGTTAGAGAGGTGCAGACACCTTCTTGAATTTGTCCAGCTGTACATTACAATTATGGCGTTTCGGAAACGACTGCTAAGCATAGTCAAAAATGATAGAGTAATTATATGATTAATGTAACATGTGTAGGCACTTGATTCTTTGGAATTTCACCACCACCCTATTATCGTTATTTTTGCAGTAAAAAGTGCTCCCTTGTTTGGTTGTTTTTTGCACCCAATTGGCCTCTTTGCTTGTAGTTCCGGGAAGTACATTTAAAGGTGGCAGCTTCCATGTTGAAGTCATGAAATAAACAAATCAACTTTACAGAAATCCACACTCATTTCATCAAATAGAATTCAAAGCCGGCCACTTAAATGTGAAGAGTTCTGGTACTGGTCTCCAGGAACATTAACGTAGATCACAAGATCTGTATTACAGAGAATAAGTGGGAAATACTGGTTCAATCATTCGGTACCCATGATCGTTAAGAAACCACCATTAAAATTTACAAGATGGCTCCTTGGAGAGTTTGAACAGTGGATATTCAATTTAGAGTGTTTAACATTACCGAATGATATAATTTAGCTATTTTTTTAGACAATTGGCCAACTATTGGCTAATTAGTACCGTGCTCAAAATAGGTGTATAAATTATATTCGAAATTTCACTGAACTGCCAAGGTGACATTGGCGTTACCAGGTGACTTCCACAAGGAAAAACACGGTGCTACAGAAGATCCGGTTTGGAAGCTGAAAAAATTATCGTAGGCCCAACATCACCACGGTAGGGCTACATTACCTACATTACCCTAAATTAATCAGTCCTACTCAGCATGGCAGCTGACGTCAATTGAGTGATTCCCCCAGCCAATTTCTTGTAGTAAAACCCAGTGTATTACCTACCCACTATGAAAATTATTATATTTTTCACCTAGAAAATTTTACCTATCATAAAAATATCCTCAAGTTATGCCCAATAGGGAATAAACACCGATATCCTGACCTTTTCAATACACAAACGAAAGTCATTTGCCCTCCCAGACCTTTTCTTTCGCATGTCTCCGAAACTTCGAATCCCCAACACCAATAAGGTGTTCAGTAAACTATGCTAGTACTGTAAGCCCTTTGGTACACCACCCATGGCCCCCCTCCGGTCAGTGGGACCAGCCCGTAACCACGCGATTCAATCGATAGTTTTCTCCCTCTAGAAGCATCACCCATCCCTGTGGCTATACAGCTGAAACTATCTTCACCTTCACTCCAGATCTGGCAGTCCTCTGGTGCTATTGTTCAAAGGCGACGCATTGTTTAGATCCAGACCCCTCGCGCGTTTGGCCCAGTTACAAGAACACCTGTCCCATATAAACCAGGCGAAAATCTCCTATTTGTACCATTAGGGCCAGATGTACTTGTTAAGAATTGTTCTAGTGGCTTTCCAGTTGGCGGTAGCCTTGGCCGATCGGAGCTTTAAGTTGACCAAGGAACACAATGCTGCCTGTGTTCGAATCGACTCTGTTGGGGAAAACACCTTCATCAGCTTGGATTTCACTGCAAAAGGTGACTATTATTGGACCCAGATCCCGGTGATGGTGTTCAATTACTTGGATATCTTCAAGGTGACAAACATTCCTAGTTTCGACACTTTTATCAACGATACTTATTCCAACAAGTACGAGAACTCGTCCATTGTTGCCTATGGTGAATATGTCAACTTCAATTTAATTGCCAACCAGGAAGCTGACGAATTGCCCACTTCCATTGCCTATTCTGCCTTGTCTTTATTTGGAAAATACAATGGTGAGGTCCCTGAGGATGCCCCCACCCCGGATGAAAGATCCGATGCTATCTTGACTTATCCTGTCTCCACTGCTGGTGTGTATTGTATCTACTTGCCCAGGTTCGTTTGGCAAAAGGAAGACGAATCCTCCCCAAAACTCTACCCAAGACCATACGTTGCAGATGTCACCATCCACAATGAGCCTCTTCCCGTGGGCATTGAAGACGAGATTATGTATTATTCCAAGCTCATGGGTATCTATGGTATCATCACCATTGCCTTGCTCTACTACCATCACTTCAGTGAAACCCCCATCATTGCCAAGATGCTCATCGGTGTGTTTGCCATTAATTTCCTATACTATGCTGGCTACTTTGCCTTAAACTTTGCCATTTTGTTAGGTGGGCCCCAAGATATAATTTCTAAAATTCTTTGGGTTTATGCTAGATTGGACGGCTTGTTGGTGGCAACTATTCCCAGATTTGTGGTGTTCTTGCTCTATCTGGGTCATGGAGTCATCTACGATTACTTCTCCACCAAAAACTCAAAATTCGTGGTACCAAAGTTCACTTTTGCTGCTGTAGTATTGTTAGCTACTTCTTATTTTGCAACTTTGATTGCAAACCACATCTATGTCCATGGTTCCAACCTCGAAATTATTGCGGTCAATATTAATAAGGTTGCATTAGAAGTTTTATCCAAATCTGTTATTTTTGGCAGTTCCTACCACATTGATGTTGTCTCTGAGAGGCTCAAGGAAAAGGCTAACTTGATTTACAGACTTTCGCTTGCCCATATTGCAACTGTGCTTTTAATGTTTGCCTTTTCCTTTATCAAGAGTATTACTATCATCAGAAAAGTCGGTGCTCAGCTCAAAAAGGAAGATTCCACTTACTTGGTTAAGGATAAAAGAAGAGACGACAAATCTTATTTGTTGAAGCCTTTCAAATGGTCGGTTTTTTTGCACTTGATTTTGTATAGGACTATTGCTATGCATTTCTTATACGTTATATTCCTTCAGGCCGTTACTTTTGAGGGTCTTTTTGATATCAAGGAATGTTTGGATAAAATCCATCCGATTATTAACAAATCTGCCGTGATCAAGCTGCTCATCGATAGCTCTGAAATTATTGTTTTATGGCTCATCTGGGGCTATAAAGGATATGGCTTGAAACAATCGGACATTGATCAGGAGTCTGACGTCATCAAAAAGAATGAAAAGTCGAAAAAGACAAGGTCTGAAAAATCAGGAAAGACTCTGAAAACTGAAAAGTCGGAAAAGAGTGAAAAGAGTGAAAAGAGTGAAAAGTCTGGGAAGAGTGAAATCGATGAAAAGACAGAGAAACCCTTAAAAACCTAGTTACATGTCCTTAGTAGTGTTTATCGAATTAAGCAAGGTTCTATAATTCTATAATAAAACAGCGGTATACAAAGCCAATTGAATCTGGCCCGTAGAATTGACACATTTTCAAATTTATTGTAAACTATGTTTCAAGTTGGTGCAGATCTTTTGCGTGATTTTACCTTGACAATTGTTACTCATGGTAGGTTCGCTGACCACACAAAGTCTAACAGACGAAGATGGGGTCCTGTCTTTAACCAGCGATTCTTTAGTGTCACTGTAAAAGGACCAATAGGAGACTTATCAAAACAAACTATGAGAGAATTGGGGTTTAGATCCTAGAATTTAACTCTTTTCGGGCGTCGTAAGTGTAAGTTTGATGTTTGTTTGACACAAATAATACCAGTTACAAACGTGAATGTAGATGTAGGGGGCCCCGATAGAGCTTCTTCTGACACATTTGGTTGAATCGAATAACATCTTCTAATTTGCCAAGTGTTGTTGATAAGATAGAGGATAGTAGGATTGGACCTTGACTAGTGGTGCTAGCGGATTATGGTGCCCCCATACAAAGCGTGGGTGCAAAAAAAAATAGAACCTGTCCAGAAAACAACTGTCCCCACCCCCGCCAACAAGACTGCTACTACAGACGTGGGGAATATTTTATGGACCACTTCCCGTAAATGCAACAGTCTCAACAGATTCGGAAATATGCTATAGCATCAACACCCAACAAATGAAAACCCATCCTCATGAAATGTCATTTGATGTGGTTGTTGTAGTATTGACCAGAGGTGACATATCAATGCCGAAAAATTTTCTTTCAACAAATGGCTCTTTGGCCGAGTGGTTAAGGCGGTAGACTCAAGTTCTACTATCGTAAAGATGCAGGCGTTCGAACCGCCTAGGAGTCATTATTTTTTGTTTTAGCATTCCTTCCCCCCCCCCCAGAAACTTCGCTATCTTCATGATTTATTCTTTGTCATAGCCATGTATCAGACTGCACCCATGGTGTCCCCACTTAAGTCGGACTTCGCCTTGATCCCAAATCATTCATATTCGCATCCATGATGATTACCCCAGCCGCACAGCCTGTATTTAGAATTGAATCATACCCCAAACACTCTATAAACTATTTATAGAAGTGAGTCTCCACAAAATTCGGGGGATTTCGCCCGGTGTTATGACGTGCCCAAACCCCGAGCCCTGTATATTGGCCTCCTAACTATGGCTCCTTTGTATCCTTCCCTGGTGCCTGTCGATGACCGATCTTATTGGCCCCCGGTACCTGAAAAATTACATCACATAAATCGTTTTGCACGCGCCTCTAATAATTTTTTGTTTCTATGTACCGTCCCGTCTAGTTGACTACGCGAAAATATATAAAAACCTGGCAAACCACCGCTTTTGGACACTAACTATTATTCAAGATCAAACTTTGACTTGTTTGGGCGTCTAGCATTTACATCGCCATGTCGTACCGTCCATACCATCCGAACCATTCGGATGAATCGATCTCGGAATACTTGAATCCTCCTCAACATTCGGGGGCCTATAATTACCATCACAATAATAGTTCGGCTTCAATAAACTTCCAGCATCCAGAACCCGCCTATAACACGGGCCATCACGAAGGTTCCGGCGACTATGACAATATCCTGGGCTACTACAATCACCAGAGCCTCGAACGCCCGGAGAATATCTTCAATACCTCCCATATCCAGCCTCCCAACTTGTCTCCCATTAATACTCATAATGATCCCTTTGGTGATTCCAGTGTTGATGAACGGACAGACAGATATGAGATGAACGAATACAAGGGCAACGCATTCCATCATCAAACTTTCGTTCCCCATGTCTATGACGATGACAATGACGATGAACATGATTTCGATGAAAGAATCCAATATAACCAATTTGAAGGTGACCATTATGATTTGCAAACAGTCCATATTCCTGAGGTCCCTGAGCCCCAACCCCCTTCCGAGCAAATGTTCACCGACTCGCCCTTTGGTGAAGAATCAGAGTTCAATGAACCTCCTGAAGAAGAACCCATTAGGGAAAAGCCCCCTCAAATCGGTATTGCTTCGGGTTTGAATGGTCATTTGGTGTTGGATTGTCCTGTGGCCACCGAATTGTTGACCAAATTCCCCGACTATAACCCCAATGAAAAAGATGGTGGCTTGTCAAGAGAATTCGCTTATATGAGATATACTGCCGTCACTTGTGGTCCTTCCAATTTTTATCGGGACGGATACATCTTGAGACCTGTCCATTATCCTATGCCCAGACAAACAGAGTTGATGATTGTCATCACCATGTATAACGAAGATGATATTTTATTGGCAAGAACCTTAAAAGGTGTATTTAAAAATATCAAACATTTGGAATCAAGAACAAGATCTTCCACTTGGGGTAAGGACTCCTGGAAAAAAGTCGTGGTTTGTATTGTTAGTGATGGTAGATCCAAAATTAACGAAAGAGCTCAGGCTCTTTTGGCCGGTTTAGGGGTTTATCAAGAAGGATTGGCAAAATCTAGAGTTGATGATAAAAAAGTGCAAGCTCATATCTACGAATATACTGCCAGAGTAGGGATTTCTAGTGTTGAAGACACCGTTAAATTAACCACTGAAAAAATCGTTCCTGTCCAATTATTATTTTGTTTGAAGGAAAACAATGCCAAAAAGATCAATTCTCATAGATGGTGTTTCCAAGCCTTGGGACAAGTCTTGGATCCAAAAATTGTGGTCTTGTTGGATGCTGGTACTCAACCATCCGGTAAAGCTTTATACCATTTATGGAAAGAATTCGACAGAGATGCCCAGGTGGCTGGTGCATGTGGAGAAATTAAAGCTTCCATTACAAAGAGACAAATACTTACAAACCCAATTGTCTATGGGCAAAATTTCGAGTATAAAATCTCCAATATTTTGGATAAACCCACAGAATCGGTTTTTGGGTTTATTTCGGTGTTACCAGGTGCGTTCTCAGCTTACAGATATGTTGCCTTGCAAAATGATGTAAATGGTAAAGGACCTTTGGAAAAATACTTCAAAGGTGAGTTTTTACATGGATCAGGAGAACTTGATCCAAATGATGATGAATATGAATTGAAAAAAGCAGAGACTAGAGAAGAAGCTGGTATTTTTACCTCAAATATGTATTTGGCAGAAGATAGAATTTTGTGTTTCGAATTGGTGGCTAAAAGGGGATGTGCTTGGTTGTTGAGATATTGTAAATCTGCGCTGGCCGAAACTGATGTTCCTGATAAATTGGCGGAATTCATTTTACAAAGAAGAAGATGGTTGAATGGTTCTTTCTTTGCCGCTATTTATTCTTTGGCTAAATTCCCCAAACTTTGGGGTTCTTCTCATTCAATTGGTAGAAAACTTTTCCTTCACATTGAATTTTTCTATCAATTTTTAAACTTGATTGTGTCTTGGTTCTCAATTGGCTCTTATTTCTTGGTGTTTAGAATCTTGAGTACTTCACTTGCTGACTCTACTCTTGGTTTTGCTCCTGGTAATGTTTTGTCGGTGATTTTCTTATGGTTATATTTGGCATCTATTGTGACCACATTTGTTTTGAGTTTTGGTAACAAACCAAAAGGTACTGAACGATTCTATATTGTCATTGTTATTTTCTTTGCAATATTGATGGCATATATGATTTTTGCTGCGATTTTTATGGCGGTTCATTCGGTGCAAGAGATTTATCATAATCATACAAAGATCACAGTTTCATTATTCTTCACAAATGCAGAATTTAGGGATTTGGTGGTGGCTACATCCTCGACTTATGCGTTATATTTCCTTGCTTCATTCCTTTATTTTGAACCATGGCATATGTTCACGTCGTTCGTGCAGTACATTTTATTATCTCCTTCATACATCAATGTGTTAAATATTTATGCCTTCTGTAACATCGATGATGTTTCTTGGGGTACTAAAGGTGATACTGGTGCTGCCGATTTAGGTGCTGCTAAGGTTAGAGAAGATGGTACTTTCGATGTTAAAATTCCCATTTCAAAGGAAGAAATCAATCAATCATATTTGGATCAATTGGAGAAAATTAAAAACCCAATTCCAATTGATACTTCTCCTCATGTTCAAAGTAATGAAGATTATTATGCATTCGTGAGATCTATGACAGTATTGACCTGGATTACATCCAATTTTATTGTTATTGCTTTGGTTTTATTAACTGGTGGATTGGATCAATTCGTCAGACTCAACAGAGAATCTGAAGTTAAGACCCAGAGATCTCAAGTATTTTTGACAGTCATCTTATGGATGGTAGCTTTCATGGCTTTGTTCAGATTTGTGGGTTGTATATTATATTTGATCCAAAGATTTGGTAGGAGCTTTAAAGGATCGGACCACTCACCAACCACTCAAATGTTGAAGCGATAGATATATATATATATATATACGGCATAAAATATAAATAAGCACAATAGAAGTTGTTGCTAACATAAGAAATTATATTTATTAGTCATTTTAAATTATTTATCATTGAAAAATCAGTCATAAAACCTCATATAGTCACTTGACTTAGACAATATTCCAGAAATCAGTCAAGTTTCCACCTGCACCATTGAAAGCCAAGATGTTAGGCGAGGAACCATCTATAAGATTACCGATTGCCCCCTTGGTACCATATTTGATTAATTTACGTTTCAAATCAGCTGGTTTGACAAGGCCACCTTTGGAGAATTCTGAGTCAGTATCGGGGTATAAAGACAAGTAATAAGCCAACAATCCAGCAATGTGAGGAGAGGCCATCGAAGTACCAGACATTGACACAGACTTGGACCACACAAATGTCGACAAGATGTCTTCACCAGGAGCAAAAATATCCACACATTTACCCCAGTTGGAGAACGAAGCTCTGTCATCATTGACATTAGTAGCACCTACGGAAATGGGGCCAGAGGCTCTGGCTGGAGAGTATTCACAGGCATCACTATCATCGTTACCAGCAGCAACTGCGACATGTAAGTTGGCATTGGTAGCAGCATTGACTGCTTGATCTAAGGCTTCGGAAATACCACCTCCAATAGACATGTTAACAGTAGACCCTTTGAAACCCTTGGTCTTGGCAGCCACCTTGGAGTTGTGATCATTCACGACAAATTCAACACCTTTGATGATATCAGAAGTAGAACCTGATCCAAACACGTTCATGACTCCCACGGCAACAAGGTTGACTTTTTTGGCGATACCATAAGTCTTGGAACCAATGATACCTGCACAATGAGTACCATGACCATGACCATCAATCTTTAAATGGGGAATGGCCACAGCAGAGCCCCAAGAAGCTCTGCCTTCGAATTCTTCATGGTCCACCTTGATACCGGTATCAATGACATAAGAAGTGACCCCTTCTCCACCTTCACCATCAAAAAGGTAATCGGAAGCAGGAGCGGTATTTTCACGATGACTGACTCTAGAAAGACCCCAAGGAGCATCTTTTTCAATCTCTAATTCATTGACGGTGAAAATGGCGTCGTGCTCCACATATTTCACGCGAGGGTCTTTTCTAATCTCATTGATCAGGCCAGGGGTAAAGTGACCAGCATAACCCCGAAGAGTATGGATATCGAAAAACTCCAAATAGTTGTTGCTCAAATTTTCCACCACAGCTTCATTGTGGAGGCCACTGATCCAGTCAGCGTGTATAGTGTACTCTTCCTCGGAGATATCGTCATGTAAAACGACAATGTACTTGCCAGGGATGATGGTTCTTGCGGTGTTGAGTAAGGGGGCCAAATAATCACCATTCGACAATTGCGACGATTCCGACGACTGGGAGTCGGGGTTTTCGCCCTGGTACTGGAATGGGGTCTGAGAACCAAAGGCCACCGAGTTCTTATCGTAGTGGAATTGTTCCTTTACTTGATTGAGCTGAGCTCTAGCCTCATCGACCTTATTTTCCATGAATTTGCCATATACTACATGGAAAAGGCCAAGTCGAAAAGTGAAAGCAAGACATCCAAAAGAGTCTAGCACACTACGACATGGGCAGTGCCCAACAGTCTGCATTTTATGTAGCACTGACGG